>JAJHUR010077850.1:0-32274 GCA_027495735.1 Lutjanus campechanus | reverse complement strand
GGACCTTTTTTTTTTTTTTTTTTAAAGAGTAGGATACTTTTTGTTTAACCAGAAACAGCTGTTTTATTGCTCGCACCAAATTAACAAGACTGTCATTTTAACATTATCATCTTTATTCACCCATGACAGAAACCAAATAAAACCAAACCAAAAATGTCTTGGCTCATCTGTTCCACTGTTCCAACCATCACCAACTCTGGTTTGGTCAAAATGAATCCTTTTTTCATGGTGTTAGAAGTGAAAATATGAGTGGAACAAGAGCGAGGTCAGACTTCAAAGAAGCAGAAATGACGTGCACTGCAAGAATATTTTCCCATCTAACCCTGTGATTTTTTTTTCTTTTCTTCTGGGATTTTTGTCATTTTTGTTTGCTAGTTTAATGGTTTGCATCCAAATAATGAGTTAGAGCCACTGAGCTCCTGTTCAGTGAACTAATCCAGTAGCACAAACAGGCAAACATTGGCAAAGAGGAAGCAGGGAAACAGCAGAGCCAGAATATTTTCACGTCTCAGTCTGTGAATGATGGGTTTATTTTGATCAAACCAGAGATGGTGATTGTTGGAACAGTGGAAAGATGAGTCAAGACATTTTTGGTATGATTGGTTGAATTTGTTTCTGTCACGCTTGAATGAAGTTAATGATGTTAAAATTACAGTTTTGCAAAGGGAGTCTGGTTAGTGTTGCAAGAGCAATAAAGCAGCTGTTTCTGGTTAAACAGAACACGCCTTGCTCTCTATAAAAAGGTGTCTCTCTGTAGTAATCCTTTCCATAATGTTGTCAGACACTTAGAAGAATAATCTGAGCCTGTCATGTGCAAAACAAACGCACACATGGACTTACTTTGACAGTGTGCAGTTGCTTGGAGGGATTACATTGTAGCTCAGTTTCACTTCTGTCAGCTGCAGCACTCTCCCTCAATGCTGGACCAGTTTCAAAAAATGTTGTCCCAGTTAGTCACTTAGACACAAAACCATGGGAAAATAGGTTGAAAAATATGGAAGTTACCCTTTAAGATGCACCACCTGTAATGTCTGCATGATCCTGGGTCTTAAAAAAGTCTGGGTGTATTAAAGCGAAGTTTTCTCTTCAAATCCAAACCAGTTCTTTTTCCACAACTTAGTCCATGCAGATATTTAGATCTAGGCAATTGCAAATCCTCTAATGTGTGCCTCAGCCTTAATTTTAAAAGTTAATTAAGTTTTAAAGCATATTAAAGCTTAAGCAGAGGGTGTGTTATGTTTGGGGTCATGTTTGGTTGACTGGCAGCTCTGTCAGCTGAGATGATGGCCACTTGTTTGTCACACATCTGCTTCACCCGAGCCACCTTTGCACAAAATTGGATTTTCTCGTTCCAATAACAGACAGGTCAGTCAGTATCCTGTTGTTGGGGGGCGTGACTGGCTGAAATGAGGAAAGATGCAGCACGGACAGACTGTGCCGACTTCTAGGTATTCCAGCAAAAATAGCTTCTAATCCTCTATAAAATTATATCATTATTATTCAGCCCCCCCTTTATTTTTTTTACCAAATCACAGCATTTCCTTGCAGTGCAGTACAGTAGCATATTTTCTGTGGCCCGGGGGTTTGGAGCCACAGCCCTAAAATATCACTCACTGAATAAACATGTGGATATCTCAGTTGTACTATTAAGTCAGCAACAAATCCCACATCTCTCCAACTGTTGTTGTTGTGAGATCTGAAGAGCCAGACAGAAATGTCCATGTGAGAGAATTTATGATTCTTTATGTAATGGTGGCACATACAGTACATTATATCATCATGCAGGTAACCCTCATCCTACCAACATACCGACATGTTTAACATGCAGGACTCCTGCCAGGGGTCCCTGGGGACCCCAATAATATAGTATTGTAAGAAGCAACTATCATAGCAAAACATGACCTTATCTTATTGGTTATGTAATTAATGTCATCTGAAGAAAAGAAAACAGATTAGTATTATTTTAGGAAAGTTAGTTAATTTGCATTTTGTGTAAAACAAAAATAGATCAAGCAAGTGAGGAAATCTGTGTCTGCTGCATCTTTTTTCTGTCTCCTTCAAAATGACTGACAGAGTGCCCCTAATCCCCAACAGTGTTTGATACTTAAAATTAGGACCCGTGGCAGATATGACTCAATCAATAGTTCCATCCATTAATATGGTATAGGTGGAATTCTCTACTTGCACAATGTAATGTGATGATCATCAGAGGATGATCAGTTTTATAAGCTGCACATCTGTTTACATCCTGTCAGTGCTATAGTAAAGTTACCCTCACCTGCAAACCAAGTTATTTTTCATCCTTAAGTTAGTAACTTCACTTTTCCCAGTTAGCTTGCTACACACTGTTAATAGTATTTACTTTGTTTCGTATACAGTGTTTTTGAGCATTTTGATAACCACGTCTGTGTCTTAGATAATCCTTAGCGATGTTAGGTACAGTCTCTAGCATCACCATCTTCATTCATACTTGATAGAAACAAAATAAAACTCACCAAAAATGTCTTGGCCTGTCTTTCCAGTCTTCTAACAATCACCAACTCTGGTTAACCTCAGCTCACAGCGTTAGATGTGAAACTATCAGGAGAAGAGCAAGAGGGAGAAACAGCATTCTGTCGAGCCAGAATATTTTCACATCTAACATGGTGAAATAAGGATTTATTTCAACCAAACCAGGGTTGGCAATTGTTGGATGAGTGGAAAGATGAATGGTCTTATAGTGCTCAAACACTTAACAATCTTAGCATTACGTACCAAGCTAACTGTGGAAAGTGAGGTGACTAACTTCAGGATGAAAAATCGCTAAGTTTGTAGGCAAAGGTAACATTTCTATAGCACTGACAGGAAGTAAACAGACGTGCAGCTCATAAAAAAAGATACTGTCTACAGGGGAGTCCCTAAAAGCTCGGAGTGTTGAATGCCTGATGCGCCTTCTTGTCAGCTCAATTTGGGAACATCTTGTTGTCATTTTCTGGATAGGCGATTAAAATCTAACCTAAAAAGTTGTTCAATAACTTAAACTTGGCCTTAACCCCAAAATGAAACTTACTGTAGACCTCATGCCTGAGTGTAACCTCAAGCAGAGATGATTTTGTATTTTTTGTGATCATCAGTTCACGAGGATACACTCCTTGCAATTCTGACTGTGCTGCAACTTAGACTAGACTTCCCTGCAGATTTTCAAATGACTTTTACCGGACTGCAGATGAATTCTCAAACTTTTTTTGTGTACTCAGTGCTGGCTCATGAGCTCGCTGAAGTGTGCAGTGCTACGTCCTGCAAAACCACGGCCTTGGTTTTAGGGAGTCCCATACATCATACTACATTGTGCAAATACAGAATTGGGTGCTGATTTGTAATCCAAAAGTGGTTTTTTTTGTTTGTTTTTTTAAAGCACTAATGAAAACCAAAACAGAAAACAATGATGTTGATGACCAAATTGATTGGCAAAGTCATGAAAAAGGTCTGGGGTCTGCTGGTACCCCAGTTGGTAGAATATAGTTTAAATAACAAATATTACAAACTTTTAGAATTTTTTTACAGGCTGCCTCGTTGGGGTTGTTTCTTAAATAAGCTTAACTTGACATGGGAGCTCAATAGATGTTGCTGCCTCCTGAAGCTGTATCCAGAGAAGGTATCTACTCGTTTCAACCCGTGACCAAATTTATTTTCCTTTAATTTCATCCGGGGCTGTTGAGCACATGAAGTGGCTCTTTCTTCCGTTTCATGCAGCACAAATATTCACAGGCATCAATGTGTAATAGTCCCATTCCCAGGCTACATTTCTTTAAAATGCGACCCTTCAAAAGGCCAGCCACAGAAACAAAGAGAGGTGCCCTGCAGCACACATTTGGATGCAGAACCTTCCCTCTCCCTTTCAGCATAACAAATGGTGGGTATTTATCACTCAGCGTGGAGCTCAACTTTTTCTTCTCTTTTCATGTTGGCACTGCACACTCTCATGCACTGACAGAGTTGTCGTCTGCTTTAACTAGTTCAGATACAAATGAACAGTTATTTTCCATATAAGCCGAGTGTTTTAAAGGAGTAATTACATGCTTTTATATGTTGTTAATACTTGATATCGCTTGCGTTACACAGTCACTGTACGTTGAGACATCACAGTCAGTGGGCTCTTTTATGGGAAAATTATTCTCCCAATTACAAGCTCCTGCTATAATTTCAAACAGAGCAAACTAAATCCCAGAATGAATTTTGCAGGGTCCGGCAAAGGTTGAAATTTATGTGCCTGTGCAGCACTCCACTCTACCCTCTGGTCCAGAGGGTTGTTAAGTCAAGCTGGCGAAGTGATCACAGCCCTGTTTCATGCAGGGAATCAGGGGAGAGGCAGTGTGGACCGGCCAGAGTGCACGAGGAAAGGTTCAGTCGCTGGCTCTCTATATTCCATCCACTGGTCGTGTGCTCTGCTCCAAAGACATTTCAGTAGTATGCTTTTTTCCTCTCTTTGTTTTGAAATTCTGAGCTGCTGAACTCACACTTGGGCTGTTTTTCAGCCGTGACTTTGAAGGCAGCAGGCAGAAAGGAGGCCTCTGATCTTTCTCCCCAAAGATTTCTTCCCTCTCTGCAGACGTGAGTCTGGCTCAGGCTCAGGTATCGAGCCACTCTGAGCTGTACAGTAGTAATGAAATTAACAGGATGCTTTGACTTGGGCATTGGAAGACCCACACACAGACGCACACACACAGCACTCTGAAATGTTGTACAAATCTGAAATGATCAGTCGTTAATGCCCATTGATTAGATTCATACTGATCTTGAAATAACCAATTTGCATTGAGCACCTGCTCCTCTGCTTGCTGCAAATTTCATCACTGCAATTCTGGGTTTTAAACATTTATACAGACATATGTTGACTTGTAATTTTTAAGGATGCTTTAATGACCGTGCTGTTTTTTACATTATTAAAAAGCCATTAATATTGATTCACTTACATAACTGTTGTGCAAAGGGAAATGATAGGTCAGGCAGAGTTTCAATTGAACCGAGCTCATCTCCTGGTGTCACGACATATGAGTGCTTCTAACATTGATGTCTTATTTTTGAATGACTGAAACACCCACTTGGTCTTTGTTTATCTTATATTTACATGTTAAGTGATCATTACTGTGGTACTTCAATATCACACTCCTCACTTTGCAATCAAACAGTGCTGTAGGTTGATGTAGGTGCTTGATCTTTGATTTTTTTCCCCCCTTTCTCAGCAATGGTGGCGATAACCACTAATCATGACTTATTTATTCCAAACAACCAGTGTTGCTGCTGCCTGAAATATAAAATATATAATTTCTCATGTGCCTGGAGATGTTTTCCAGGAAAGATCTCCCCCATTACTGCTTGTTTTCAACAACAAGTATAATGGGTCTCTTAAAATGGATATATACTGTACTGCAGGTGGAATTGTTATCATCCTATAGCAGTTGGTTGTAGAGAGTAACAAAATGGAAATACATAAAGATGAAAATTACATTTAGTATTTATTAAATCAGGCAAGCTGTCTAAGAGGACTTGTCTTTCCACAGTAGGTAGTTTGGCTTAATAATTGAAGGGGAAGGAATATTTATAGAAACACATATTAGAGACCGACTGATATGAGTTTTTGAGACCGATATATCATCGATTTTAGAGGGGGGAAATTCACATATTACTGATATGATGGACAATATGATTTTTTTTAGCTAGATTAAAAATAGACCTTTTCTATGTATGCTCAGGAGGCTGATTTCTTGGGCAAACAACTGTTGTTTCTGTTGTTTCTCTTTTGTTTTTATTGTAGAATATTATTTTTTATTTAAGGGTCTCAGTATTTACCCCTGTCAGGGAGCTTCTTAATAAGAACAAGAGTCATGTTGTAGGTTGTAGGTAATTACTTCTGTTATATTGGCCCGTCACCAGTCAGTAGTCCTTACACAGTAGGTGTTTATGGCTTTATGTTACTTACTCTCACATTCATCTCACTCTTTACCCTCTTTTTCAGTAGATGAAAAGTTTATTTAGCCTACCTTCTGTCTGTTTGCTCAATAAAGCTACAGTAGTGAACACTGAGCCACGATAACTCATGACTTATGTTTGAATTCAACAGGAAAAAGAAGTAGAAGGTAGCATTGACAGAAAAAGACAGGGTGGTGACAGCTGCTGGTGAATCAATAATGAACATGGTGACAATCAGTGGCTCTCCTTTGCCGGATTCTGGTGGCAGGTTGTTAGCACAAATAAATCAACAGCAGTCGCACATAGCAAACGGGCCAAGATGATGGGATTGAGTTTCACTAGCAGAGCAGTCCAAGGCAGCTATAATCAAAAAATGGCAAGTCAGGGTCCAATATAACAACACATCACTATACGCACAAGCCAGCAGCCCTCTGTGTGAAAGGAGGAACCTAACACTGATCTGACAGGCCAGTTTGTGAGGAATCAATTCAAGATTTAAAATGTTCAATCAAACATAGTTAATTTTATATAACTTTAAGAGCAGGTATCTGCATTTCAGTAATTTTAGCTTTGTGTATTGTTGATCCTAGTTGCTGTCTGGAGCTGTTCAGTGTTGGATGTGCCTCATTTTAAGCAGAGGAAGTTGTCGGCATGGCACATTGATTTGTGGTGTGGATTGAATGCTTGCAAATCCAGGTTGTATGACAGGCTGCTCTCCTGGTTAAAAAAGTGCAGGATACCACATCAAATATTTACTCTTCCTCTCTCTCTTTTTTTGCTATAGCTATGCTATTTCTACTAACCACATCCTTGACACTTTTTAAAAGGTTTGTAGCAGCCAATAATGTAGTAACTGCCATTAAAGTCATCACTGCCAGTAATGGAACAGCTTTTCCTTTCTTAATGTAATAAGAGTCGATAAGGGAATAATTGGCCAATAATGTAATAATTTTTCCATTCTTAATTTATTAAAAGTCGATCATGAAAGAACTGTTAATAACGTAATGGTTTTTCTTTTCTTAATGTGGTATGATGTGAAATGTCAATAATACAATAACTGGCCAACATAACGTAATCAAATTTATGAACCAATAATATGATAACTCTCCTTGCACATAATGTAAGACATTTTTATGGAGTGGTTATAGTTCCTCAGTTGCTTTATTTATGTTCTTCTCTCTTTATCTTATTTTCTTTCACTTTTTATATATGAGCTTCAATGTTGAACAGCATTAAGAGTGGAAGGCAAAGGAAGGATTTCATTATGCAGGGAAACTTTCTTTTAAATGTGCATATGACAGTAAATGTTTGGAATTGAAAATGAACTGGATCGAATTATTAGCTGGGCTAAAAAAAATCATAATGCGACTGGATTATGTAATATTATACTGTACTTATATCACTGGATTTAAGTTTTATTCATCATCTCTAAAGTTCCATGACACCTTTACTGTTGCTTCTTTCAAATTGCTCCTCAAAAACCTTTTTAAAATCTTAAATCTGACAATGACAAGTTACTCAGAGTTAGGACAAAGATTCAGGGGTCAGCATCGCTCAGGTTTTTGAGCAGCTGTTTGAGAGAAGCAACACTAATGGCTCACCTTTACCTGCTGTGGAAGTCTGACACTTGACAATAAATAAAACTGGAACATTGTGATATTAGTAGATAGATGATCATATTATGATGATTTTGTTTTGTTAACTTAAATCATCTACAAAAAGTTATTACATTATTGGTTCAGAATTTTTATTCCATTCTTGGCCAATTATTACATCACATCAGCTTTTAGTACATTAAGAATGGAAAAATATCATTGGCAGTTGTTGCATTAATGTCAGTTATTCTGTTATTGGTTGCTACATGGTTCAAATCAGCTTTTTGCTTTGTATATTTTTGTACATTATTTTTTATCTTAAAAAAAACCCAATAAATATGTACAGGACTGGCTCATAAAATGAAATGTTACCCTCTATCAGGAGAAAAATGAGACCACACTGATGTTTTGAAAAATAAAGAAATACACATTGACAGGAAATTGACTTTTTGCTACATTTTAAGATGTGGGCCATGAACTACGATCATTATTAAATGTGCCAGAATTTTAGACGAATTGCAGGTTTCACAAGTCACTCGGAGGCATAATTATCCAACAGTTCCGGGGTAATGGTAAACACTGGCCCTCAAAGTGATGAAATGAAAGTGGTGCCGACACAGAGACCCGCCCTGGGTCAGCAGCCTGTCGCCTGATTTCCACACGTTGGCATCGCTTCAACTAGAAATTAAGCAGGCAGTTTGGGGTTCCAGAGGGCTGCAGTTTGGGGATTTTAGATGAAACCTGCTTTGTTTTACTTCCACAGAAAAACAGCTTGGTGAAAACAACAACTGCCTCATTAGTACATTCAAAGTAATGTCAATGAAGGAGTTTAGCTAAGAAAAGGTAATATATCAGGGATAATTTAATCCACAATTAAACTAGTCCAAATCTAGAGCGTAAATTCAGCATTAAAACTTGATTCTTCCACACAGCATGACAGCTCTACAAATGTTAACTGAGAAAACATCAAACTGAATTCTGTCAGTAATAATTCTCTTGTCTTCTTTTTCTTTTAAGCTGTTTGATGCTAGAGGAAGAAAAATTCACCATTTTCATGTGGATGTCCAGTCAGTATTGATGGTAAATGAAGTCAATCGAAGCAAAAAATTCCTGTGTGTGCTATATTGACCGAAATAGCGGGGGTCTTCTGCTCACAGAGCCATGCCGGCAGTGCCTGCATGTACCAGGAGGCATTGTGTGTGAGCTTCTGATGCCCATGCTCTTGTTGTAGCATCTCACCACTCTAGCCCATAGCTACCTTGAGGCCAAAACATAGCGTTGAGTGACAAAAATACTCATCTAGCATGTAGTTCTTTCTGAATCCAGTGACACCACCAGTTGCAGGAAGAAAACAGATTTTGCAGGAGCAGGAGGACTCCGCTTTCTCGGTCAATATAGCACACACTGAGGAATTTATTGCTTCAAATGACTACATTTACTGTATTGCACTTTAATGTTGGCTCTTTCAACCATGCTGATGATCTTTGCTGCAGGAATGAGTCCTAGAACATGGAAATGAGTTAGTATATTTGCACTTCTGGTTCCCTCATCTCAATGTCAGTGGGATTTTTTTTTTTTTTTGTTATTTGCTTGAAATAAGTTAAATAAGAGCTTGAGAGATTTTCAGATTTTGTTCACAGCATGAAATACTCCTGTAAATACCCCACTTGTGAATTTTGAAGCCTTTATATGTCTTCAAAAAGGCCATTTCAAACAATAGCCCAAATGAGACTGCAGAGGTGGTCGCAGGCGTTAAACGTCATCACACCAATCACTAGTCATGTGGTGGTGGTGGTGTTGCTGAAGTCATGCGACTGTGCTGTAGTTAATTTATAGCCTAAGGTTAGCTTTTTATTTATGGTGACTGTATTTACGCTTCAAAAATCATATCAAGTGTTCATTTGTAAAGATTATCTTACTGAACAAAACGTGTCACAGAGCTTATTTTTTTTGCACAAATCCTAAATCCAATGAAAAAAATCCCATTTGCTTTTTGTGGTGGGAACCAGAGCCGTGGTGACTTCAGGGTTGGCCCACAGAAATGTGTCATCCTTGCAGCACTCTATCGCTGTTGTTGCTTGACCTCAACCACTGCTTAACCATCGTTACGGATAATCACAGAGGTTGTATGACAGGCTGCTCTCCTGGTTGAAAAAGTGCAGCAAACCACATGAAATATTTACTCTCTTACGAGAAGCCACAAACACAGTTGTGACAAACATGTGACCAAACCCAAAGTACCTGCTTTGTCCATTATCCTTTACCTGTTGATGTATTAGTTTTTCATATTAGGAAGCTGAAAGCTGGCTGCACAGATAAAATAAACTTTCTTGGTCTTTCAAAATGACATGTGACCGTTATAAAAATCATATTTGACTGTTTTGCTGATAAATTGTTTTTGCATGTTGTTCCAGATCTCGGTGCTTTCAGTCCTAAGGCCAGAGGAGGGGTTTCTGTGCGTGAAGGCCAGGGTGTGGTGCTCATGTGTACCCCTCCTCCTCATTCACCAGGTAAGAGTTTACCCCCTTCAGTCAGAGCCAAAAGAAAAGAGACATTTTTTTCTCTCTTCACTGCTTCTAAATAAGCTCATCATTATTCATCACGATTCTTATGACAATAAGTAATGTTATTACTGTGCCAAGGTGAATCATTGTTGCCATTATTTTTTTATTTATTGCTTTTTGATGGTTAGTTTTTGTACCCATCCGTTCTCCTGTCCATCCATCCGTGCTGTTCAAATGATGTGATAAGTTATGGCGGCAGCAGAGCCACAGCACAGATTCTCCGAGATCAAATTTGCTGGATCATTAGAAATGAAAAGAAATGTTACACAGCCAATTATTTCCCATAGGCAGAGCATAGACACCGCTCTTTAATGGCACATCTTGAATATCCCTCCCTGCAGTTGTCCTCTAATGTAAGCTCTTATGTGAGCCATGAATCATCCAGGCTTTCTGTTTGCATCAGCTCTGTCGTACCGCTGCACTGCACCCATGGGAATGTTTGCCAAGTGCTCTTCAGCACCCGCTTCCATTTCTGGATGCCATTTTGAATGATACAATAGCAACCAGAGAGTCAGTGACAGAATAGCTGATTAAAAAAATAGAGACGATTAATGATTAACCACGCTTCGTGATTGACAGATTAAAGTGCAGTGCCGATGATCCTTCTCAGCCTTAAAGTTCTTCATCAGTCGCAGCGCAGGTGTTGCCTTTGCTCCAGGTGTTTTTCACACTGCATTTACAGGTTAAACCGCTGCACGTGCACGCTTTTATTTTTACACAATGTTTTTCTCGTTAATGGTTGAAAGTGTGATTGACATAAAATTAGACATGAACACTGGAGATGGTGTGAGATCGGTATCATGGAAATAATGATTTTCTGTCAGCTGACGTTTGTTACAGTCGTGCTGCTATGAGCTGTAAAATTGACCCGGGTTTCAGTCATGATGACATACTATAAGACCCTCATGTTACACTGCTTGTATAAGATTGACCGACTGGATCGATACAGAATATGTTATATAAATAAGCACTCAACCATTAAAAGTGCAATTTAGAACAATGAGGTCTTACATCAGATACCATCAAATAACCTCAGCAGCAACAGTCTAGTGTCTAGTGTGGTGGAACACTTTAGTATCCTTTGCCTACTTGTTTTTGTTGTCTGGATGAAGTCGTTAAATTAATTGTGACAGAGGTTGTCAAATCAGCAATTACGAGCCAAAGACGGTAAACAAACAAGAAAAGACATAAAAGATCAGATCTACAAAGAGACACTTGTGCCACTTGAAAGGATATTTAATCACTCTATTTCTGTTGTAAAAAGTTGAAAGCGTAACATCAGTGAGATACAGTGAGTGCAAAGTACTTGATAAGGCAACCTTGGTTAATGTTCTTTTAAGAAAAATGCTGGTTCCTGTAGTACTTTGAGGAATGTGCAGGAATTAACAGCATCTCATGCACGACTTAATGCAAGTCCAATAAAGTAATTAATGCAGCAACTAAGGTATTTCAGTCGTAATGATTTCTGTGTTTTTAATGATGTTCATGTCTTCTTCAGAGGTAAGACCAAAAAACTGACCAGTTACAGCAGAAATCACATGTGTAACCATTTATTGTTTATGGATACATGATACATACACATTTTATTTTTCTAACTAAAATGTTTACAATTGAAATGAAGTACAACTACAAACATGTTGAAGTAATGATGAAGTAATTTCACCAGCTCTTCTAGACTATTCTTTTTTGGATTTTTCCTTGACTCGAGACTGGCCCCTGACAAAATTTAGAGGAAAAAGTGCTGAGGGGTAGACAGACTATGACGCACATTTTAATTGATGAAATATTAAAACTTTTTCTTTAATTCAATTGGAGAATGTATGAATCACTTCAGGCCTACAGCAGTGATACATGAAATTTAAAATATATATAATTTAATTTATAATAATAATATATAATTTTCTGTCAAAGTCACAGGGAGCCAGTAGAGAGGAGCAAAAGAGCTGCATGCAGCTCCGGAGCTGCAGGTTGTTGACCATCAGCTTAGTTAATCGTGATTACAACACTTAGAATTCAACAGTTTATTGGTACGCTGATGTGAAAACTGCCCAGGTTTTTTGGCCTGTCTCGTCAACAGCAGCCTTACCTGTGAAGAGGACATGAACATCATTCACAAGACAGAAATCAGGATGATTGAAATACTAAATTTCAATCAGGCGAGACCTCATGCTGAGTGAAAAATATTATTTAATATTCATTAACGATGGGAAAAGTGAAAAGTCTTTGGTGATTAGACCCCATTGTGGTGTCATCATATTTAAAGGTGGTGGTGAAGACGTGAGTAGTATAGAAGAGAGAATGTGTGAAGATGTGGATGTGATGAGGAGTGGACTTCTGATGAGCTCAACCTGGGCACTGGATATGATGAAGTGGAGGTGAATGGGGTGGAGGAGGATCGCAGTGATTTCACACTGAAATGACAGCTGACAGGAGCAGAGAGGAGAACTGATTTAAAGTTTGACAGCAACAAGATGATTGGCTGGTCTGCCTGGTTAACTGAAAAATTAAAGCCAGTACTCACAGGTTTCATACAGGTGCTGGAAATCGTTAAAATCAATGAATGAGGCACAAAGATTGAGCTTGCGCTTAGCTTCATTGTTTCGTTTTTAGAATATTCACTTCTTAGGTATCGTTAAACGGCAGGCCAGCCTCAGTAGGCTGTTGAGCCTTTATTTTGATGCTTACTTGTCGTATTTACAGAACACACTCAAACGCAAAACACAGGTAAGATTATAATTCATTTCCTCAACATTGCTGACATGAAATGAAAAATGATCTCCAACAAATAAACAACTTTAAAAAAAGAAAAGAAAAGAAAAGCCACAGCCATAAAATCTGCTGGTGTGATGATGAATGCCTCGGTGAGTCGGAGCGTATCACGATTCAGATTGTGTAGGGAGTTTCAAACAATGTTTGGGTTAAATTGGTTGTGGTGGGATTCAAAGACATTAAAATGCCACTTAAATTAGATAGGTCTCATGACTGAAAATAATTTGGAATCACTGAGATGTGAAAAGTTTATTATTTTCCATTTCATGGCTTTGAGTCCCTGTGATCAGTTTCTATGTGTCTTTGGTAAATAGTGTCTTACCTTTATGAAGCTTAAGTTTGATGACATTTGAATAAAAACCTGTTGAAACTTGTGTCATGTATGATTATAATTCTTTGTAGCAAAGCCTATCGTCATTTATGCGGTATGATATTTTAAATCAGGAATATATGTTGAATATTAAGTTCACACTTGGTCTAGTTTGTGTTGAAGGTCACAATCTGGATTACAGCCATGTGCCCCAGTCCTGCCTCCCTCTCACTGACTACATTTACATGCACAAGATGTTCAGTTTTTTTCCCCCTTATTCTGAAAAAGACAATAGTCCTGCTGAGCTGTTTACATGGCTAATGAAAATGGATATTTCACTAATATTCCTGTGTACATGCAGCCATGCATATATTAACGTAATGCCATACATCCTTCTGCTTATATTATATATCACATCCAAAGCATATCAAAGCACATTCATGTGGGATCACTGTCTCATGGTGCCAAACTGAACCACACAAGTTGCATTTTATGTCCATTTTTGTCCAGACTCATATGATATGTGTCATCAGTGTTTCCCACAGGAGTTTTCTCGTAGCAGGGGGAGTGGGAGTCCTGTTAGGATTTATGTATAATACATATTTATTATGAATTAATCCATTAACTATAATACAATAAATACAATATGGTAATTATTATTTTATAATTACCCTGTTTCTAGTAGGTTGTTTCTAATTTCATTTTTATTTTACTTCACCTTATTTCAGTGTTTATTCACAAGCTACTTTAATCTGCTCACCCTGCTTTTCCTTTCTCACACACACACACACACACACCTCTAATCTCTTGCTGCGCACAAACACCAGGTTGCGCCCCGCCCGCCTCCCTCTGTTTCTCTCCCCGTATGTGTCTGATCTGTTGACTTTCTTCATCAGCACTTTATTTTATAAAGTTGCCCAGAAACACAACTCATGTTTTTGGATTCTTTTTTTCACCCTCAATCCTGTTTTTCACAGCAGTGGCTGAGCTGCGAGGAGGAGGCTTGTTGTTAATGACTTTACCAACTGAAACGATTTAAACCACCATGGCACCACCAAATGACAGCGACACCAACCAGATGTGCTTACCACCAAGTTTTTACAGAACAGCTGCTTAAGATGGCATAAACGGGAGACTCTCTCTGTGTTTCTGTGCAGAGAAGAGTGTAACTGTCACACAGACCGCAGCAGCAGAGCGAACATGTGCAGGTGGGGTAGAGCGAGGGGAGATCGTCTACTAGGCATAGTTAATCGATCATGGATGGCATCGTTCTCTCAATGGATAAAAAGATAAATATGCTAAATCCAACTCTACTTGGGCGGCCGTTAATTTACCTGGGCGCCACACCCAGATAAAATATGTGTGGGAAACACTGGTCTAGCGAAGACTTAAGAGTTGAATAAAAAGGTATTAAGCGTATTTTTTGTCGTTATATTGACATTCTAGTCAGAAACCGTGTGTTCTGTCTTCATTTAGAGGACTGATAGAGAGCTGAATATAATTTGTTTCATTTTGCACTATTAGACATTTGTGTGAAATGTTGTCATAATTAGCTCATGAATTCTGGACTTCTGGCCAAAAACATGTTTAATGAGGTCACCGTGACATTGACGTTTGACCAGTTAATCCTTGAGTTCAAGTGGACATTCAAACCAAATTTGAAGAAAGTCCGTCCAGGTTTTTACTGAGATACCGTGGTCAGAAGAATGGGATGGACGGAGAGCCTCTGGCCACAGCTGTCATCGGCGCGGTGGCATGAAAATCTGTTGATATTCAAATCTTTCCCACATTTCTTAAATGGAAAATGCTGTTTGGAATAAGGCGTAAATAGCAATATCTTATCTGAATATGCTGCTTACATAACCCCCTTTTAAATTCGGAATATTGTCATATTTGAAATAATACTAGAAAATCAGACTGAATGTAAACGAACTGCCATGTAGTCCTCAGTAGATTAAGCAAATGATGCTCACTTTGCAAATGAATCTGTTAACATATAATATTTGAAAAGTTTGCATCAAAAATTTGATTCACTTTTCTGCCTTTTGCAGCCACAAACTTTGAGCTCACATCGAGTGTTGAACCAAGTTCAAATCCTTCAGATCCGAGTGTCTTTGAAACAGCAGTTATTCATTATTTACCAAGATGACATTGATAGTCTAAAGAAAATAAAGCTGTCCTTTTTTCCCTCCAGAACAGACAGATTATGGATGCAGAATCAAAGAGTTGTGAAATACTGTTAGGCAACATTGAATAGATTAATTTGTCCCCAAGTTTGACAGTCATCTTTTTTTAATACAATGATGGATGTGGCTGTGTAGAACTCTGCACAATAGGTACAAAGCAAACAGCCTGCTGTCAAAGTCTGTTCTGTTTTCATCATTTTCCTTCCATCCATCCATCCATCCATCCATCCATCCATCCATCCATCCATCCATCCATCCATCCATCCATCCATCTCTGTTTTATTACCCACTTTTTCCTATTCAGGGTCACTTTGTCGACTATTTCAGGCTTTCTTTTACTTTTTGGCCCTTTTCCTGAAAATCCACATATTTTGTTCTAAGCAACTGTGTAATCTTTCTTTTTTGAACAATTAGATTTGTATATCGACGTGCATCATAAAGAATACTAAACACATAAGCACATCTGTGCTGCCAAGTCTGCCAAGGATCAGGAGTTTATATCCCACTATCGCACTCTGTTATTCATGAATAAAATATAAAAGATGCAACCTAGATGCAAATAGCTTCATAATCTTTCAAAGATTATTAGCTGTACAGTCACAAAAACCTTTTTCTGTGCACACACACACAACCAAGCTCCATGGAATCAGTCCACCCTGGAATCTCGGTTATCATTATGCCAGTTTTACCTTTCTGATGATATCACCAATTAATTAAAATAACCTAGCTGCAAATAACAGGCTCATTAAGGCCATGATTAATTGTTATTTTTTCCATCTTTAGGGGCCTCAGTATTATTTTTGTATAGACTCGCACTCGTTTCATGCTGATGAGCAGGCTGATCCTTTGTTGCTGTGTAAATCCCTCGCTCATCACTTGTTTAAATTATTGTTTTTTCATAGGTATTAAGGAGCAATTAACAGTGGTGGCACTATCAATGTGCTAAATTATCAGTGTATGGTATTTGTTGTTTAACATGGGTCGAAACACTAAATACAATATTCTCATGACAGCATGTGACAAACCAAACTATATTTCAGAATGTAGCAATAATAAACATGTCAGATCAAATGAGATGCACTTGGTTTTACAGTGAAGTTTCAATCTTCCATCCGGTGAGACCTGAGGAACCTTTTGTGTGTTTCAGTAATTATTTTCCATGTTATGCTATTCTGGATGAATTATTTTTACCATTTTTTATACGTATTACTATTCTGCATGGAGTGACTATTAATACCATTATTGATAGCATTAAAGGAGAGACTGATGTGAAAGAAAGTTGCAGTTTTTTGTTTGTTTTTAATGTAAAAGGAAAAAAAAGGCCTAGGCATTGTGTCCTCCAAAGCGTGCGTTTCCCCACTGAAATCGTCAGGCATTCTTCTGAAAACATTCACCTGAGAGAGCATGAGAGCACTTTTGAGGTGCAGCGTTATTTCAGCTGAGGTGCACTGGTTGCTTACCTTGCGTGGTAGCTGGATTCGTGAGATCATGCAAGAATCCATCTTGCCAGGCTTCATTTGTGTCCGCACCAGAGGTGGTGCGAGCCAATCAGTGTCCTTGGAGGGACTACTGGCAGCTGTGGATGTGGTTTTAGTGTGAAGCATCCATAGAAACGACTCGTCTCGAATAAACAATGGTGACTCCTGAAGAGGTTAGCGTAGATACTATGACAGCGTCAGTTATTATCAGAACAGCAGATTGTATTTTCCTTGAAAGAAGAGCAAAGAATGACACAGAAAGCTTTTATTTCGGTCTTCTTCTGGTCGGCTTCAGTTCTGTGAGTTGATCCGATTGGTTGAAGTTAGTCATTGTGTATTTATGATGTCAATTTATTAATTAAAATATATATTCTGTGGGCACAAAGCGAGCCACCTGTTGAATGATGACAACAAAAAGTGTTATCGCTCTGAATGTGCAGGAACAACCAGTAAGAAGAACTGCTGAACATTTTGTTAATTTATTATATAACCTCACACAAGTCTCATTGTTTAAAACGTACATAAATAATGTAACTTCCAAGCTTACAAAAAGAAATACTCACGGATTTATCAACACTATGGATGATGACTACTCACAAATTAAACGACAACTCACTTCTGAACTGCTTCACGCCTCCTGTCCCGACTTGAACCCACCGTGTCTTCATTGTCCCCAGAGTTAGAGGCCAGACTGAGCAGCTGTAACATTAAATCCCCTCAGGTGCTGTATTTTCAACCGGCCTCTATTGGCCTCTGAGACTTTATCCCACAGGACTGCTAACTGAGCTAACTTGCTAATGACAGCTACAGCACAGTTAGCAACAGTGTGGCGAGAAAAGAAGGTCGTGTTGGAACAGTCCACCGGGTCTGAGGACGAGGGGCGCTGTTAGCTCTGTACTTTTTTCATCTCTAATCTGCAGAAATAAAGGTTAATTTATGTTTTGAATTTTCCCAGATCAACAGAGACTGAATGTAAGAATATCAGCACAAGGTAGAGTAGTTTGCTCTGGTCCCTGCTGTGGACAAAGGGAAGGCTGAAGCTCAAAGGCAGAGAGGACAGACCTGACTCTCTATGTGGGTCCATGAGAGTTTTTTAGGCGAGGAAACATATCTGCAAATAGCACCATTTGGTTCAAAAGCTGAAGTCGGATGGAGTCCGGTTCAAGGAGTTCAAGCAGCATGCAGTTTGTGGCAGCCTACTTGTTCCGCCCTTCCTCCACTGTGATCAGACATCTGGGTAAAACGTGACAGTGATGAGTAAAGCGTTTCAACCAAAGTAAAACACTGACCATAAAAAAAACACCAAACGCTCAGCACAGCATAGACGCTCAGCACCTTGGCAGGCTGCAGGCGTTTATAGCAGAGTGTAAATACTCGTTGCTCCCATTGGAAACAATCAAGAATACGCTGGCTTAGGAAAAAACACTTTGGTGGACACAGCCCCTGACAGAGTTCTCAGGATCACCAGAGATATATGCTTTTAATGCACAGGATTTTGGCAGGGTGTATAGAGGACTATTACAAACATGAATTTTAAATAGGCACAAAGATCGGTGCTACGTTTTTCTAATCTGTATGTTCTCCGCTTGCTTTTACAGAGATCATCTACAGCTGGGTGTTTAATGAGTTCCCCTCGTTCGTTGCCGAGGACAGTCGACGCTTCATCTCCCAGGACACTGGAAACCTGTACATCTCCAAGGTGCAGCCCTCTGACGTAGGAAGTTACATCTGTCTGGTGAAGAACACGGTGACGAATGCACGGGTTCTGAGCCCTCCAACACCTCTAACACTGAAAACCGACGGTGAGGCTCTCAGATTTATAGCACCTCTCACACATGATAGGCCCTGATTTGTATGAATGCCCTAGGCAGACAAATCTAATGGATTTCATTGGATAAACCACACAGAAAGTATTCCAGAGACCTCTCTGCGTTCATTTGAAAGTGTAAAAATGTTTTGATTTGTATTTATTTATTTATTTTAGCTCTATTACGCTGCTTCCTCCGTCTGAACTTGTTTGGCACAGATGAAAATCTAAAAGCATATTTTATATTCTGCTGGTGCATTTTATTATAATATAATGCGTCCAGAGAAAAATTTTGAGATCAGATAGGTTAATAAAAGTTGGGCGGTCTCCTGCTTTCCACTGAGCACTCGTGTTAGTGGAGAGTGTTATGAATTCCATACACACCGTAAATAGATAGTGAGCAATGCTTTAACATTAGTGTGGGGAGCCTTCTTCACTCACAATGTGGTGAAACTGGCCATCAGGGAAATCATTTTCCAGCATAAAATTAACTGAATCAATGGCCCTTGCTGTGGATGGGATTTCGCTCTTTTATACTAGCCTCTCAGGAGCCATGCTGTGGAGCTGTTTGTTGGATTCAGGTGTGGATTTCACCTACAGGCTTTTTACATCTGACTACACAGAGAAACGTCCATCACTTCACACAGGTGCCTGTCATTGTCAAGGTTTCAAAGAGCCACTGAGATTACATCCCCCAGTGAAGCTGTGAAAGGGCCTCTGTGCCTCGGAACCAGGTTTGTTCCAAATGTTGCAACACGAGTTTACCTCTTAAGGATTACAGCCCTTCCAGCAAGATCCTACTCTTTATTTGCATAACCTTGTATGAAATGGCCCTCAGAGACAGGCATAATACTTAGCACATAACCACACTAAATTAGTGTGTGTCTCTTATTAACAAACAACAGACTGATGCAAATGCAGCCAGAAGGGCCTGTGGTCAATCTGTCATCAGCGTTTTGAAGGAGAAATCTCTAACATAATTTACTGTTAACATAAAATGAAATGATATGTCATCAGAGGTGATGGAAACATGCTAAGATTGTTTTTCCTTTGGAATTTCTATTCTTATTGTGTTATTGTTTGCCTGTTTCAGGTTAATTAGAGTTTGGTGTCCCAGCTGCATGCGATGGACGTAAACACAACCTTTTATTTAGAGTTCAAGTCTATTTTTTCAGCCGTACTTGTAATTGGAAGGCTAGTGCCAAGTAAACGAGCATTTGAAATGTATTTTATCCACTTTTTGTAACCTAGGTGTAGCAGAGTGTGCTCCATATCACAGGATCTGCTCACTATGCTCCAGTTTATTCCCACAGACTCTCCCCTCACTTCACCCAGCAGCTGGTAAACAAGACACGGGAACTTCTTGGACTTTTGCTGCAGTGTCCTCATGGGAAAACCATACATTTACTGTCCCTACACAGCTTTACTGCTAAACTTTACCTCTGCTAAACTGCTAAATAGATGCTTCACTGTGGCATGAACGCTGTTGTTATGCAAGCGTGACGTTGACGTGACGTGTGCAGTCTAGACAAAGGATTATTGTCAAATTACTGCCAGAGCTTTGAGTCAGGGGAGAAGGGATGAGGTAGGAACAACTCTCTTAAATAGGATATCAGGATATTTAATATACTGTCTATGGCGCCAACTTGTTATTTGGACTGCAGTACTCATTTTTGGACGCGCAGCTGCTAATATTGCTTTGTTAATATGGCTGATGTTATTTTTTCAATGATAAGTGATGGAGGAAGAATGAACTTGTGATATGTGGCTATGTAATATGGGCTGAAGGACAGCTCTCTTCTCACCTGCAACACAACAAAACGCAGCCAAATCAAATCTCTACAGCTGTACGTCCATTATGCCAAAGAATGTCTTGGCATCTCCCGCTCTGCAAATCTCATGACGTTCGGCAGCCTTCTATATTGTGAATTTGGGTCTAAAATGCCGAAAATTGCATTGGCACACCTCACACCAGACACCCAAATGTTCCCATGCTGTGCACACCCCTCAGTCATTGGAATCTGACCAATCAGATACTGCAATCTGTGCCTCAGTAAAAGTGAGTGATTATTACACAGTAGACAGTTCAAGCTGGATCTGTGTGCGGCTCACCACTGTCAGCTCCAACCATGAGTCTCTTAATCAAAACAAGCATCTGGGCTCCATTATACCCTGCTGGAAGCCATTGATCGTCAATTCGCAATTCCACCTTGAGCAAAGCTGGGCTAAGCACTGAACTCAGGACTAATGCAGTTTCTGTACAGACATACAGTTCATCTCAGAAACACTCTCCCTTTGATCTGTCTGTTTGGTTTAAATAGAAGAAAGTGCATAATATTACTGTGGCTGGCAGTGACTTTGAAATGCCTCTGGATCAGAACTCTGGAGTGTTGGTTAATATAAAAAGAAATACTACAGTGAAATTGCATATCTGTAAATAAAACATTCTGATATTTTACACACTTTACACTGTGATACAATTTTAAAGTGTTTTCCATCTTTTGCCACATTCTTTTAATTAAAGGGGGGATTATATTACATATGTACATAATGTTAGAATGACTACATTTACATGCACACTATATTTTCTACTATTATTCAGAATATGACAATATTATGAATTTGATATGGTCATGTAATCAGCAAACTCCATTTGGATATTCTAAACTAGGCCTGAATTTAGCATTTAGAGGTGGGATATGCCAATATTATTCAGGTTTTAGGAGCATTCTTTGGACATGTATACAGTGCATTCAGAATATGCATCTCAGTTGGCATTTTACAGTAAGGCAGGGCAAGGCAATGTTATTTGTATAGCACCATTCATACACAAGGCAATTCAAGGTACTTTACAAGTAGTTTGTAATGCTGGAGTAAAAATGCATTTACAAGAGCAAAGCCGTCTGGTTGGAAGGAGAAACACACCTGCATTAAAACATGAAAGACGAGGATATCAGCAGGTTTTTGGCTATGTGCAAATGTCACAATGCCAACCAAGAAGGTGGTTGAGTGAATGAAAGACGGAGGCTGTGTTCACAAGGTACAAGTCTGCCAGTGGTGGGCAGCTTTGAAAAAATATTGTTTCAATGCAAAGAAGCGAAATTGTTCCACGTTTCTATAATCAGAATTGCACAACTGCATGTAAACAGGAATATTAGTGGATTATTCATTTTCATTAGCCATGTAAATGGCTTTGTAGGAATACTGTCCTTTTCAGAGTAAGGGGAAAAACTGAATCTTTTGTTCTTGTAAATGTAGTGAATGTTGGGTGTCCATATTGAATGTCAGTGTTTTGAATAACAAGATATGTGTATGTAAAAGAAATCCCTGTGAGAAAAAAGCTCAGGCTTCAGACTGCTCTCAAAGCTAGGTTTCCAACTGTTGCTTCTACTTTGGCAATGAGCTGAAATCAGCAGATTACTTTATATGGACAACGTCTCTCGGCACAGCACGCCCACGAAGCACAGGGATGTGCCCATCCACCTGCTCAGCATGTCTAAATTATTTGGCTACTCTGCTTAGGACTACTGCAAGTTATTCAGCAAATCTCAAAGAAATGGCATTTTGGACAGATGGCTTTACTTACTCACTAGCTGAAGTAAGTGCTTATTACTGTTAACTGTAGCTGCTGTTCACTGGTTAGCTCAGTTAGCCATGCAGCTAGCGGTCCCATTAGATGACTGGTCTGCCTGGACTGGGAGCTCAGAGCATCAGGGAAGTGTTGGTTATTATTATCTATTAGCGGTACTACCTGAATGTCTGACTGGCTAACAGCAGCTGCAGTGGGGGTATACCATATCATATCCTATCAGACATGTAATGATTATATTGCTCAAGTTTTTAATGTTTAAAAAAAAAACATAACGTGGTTACAAAAGATTATATGGACAATAAACCACAGTATTATGAAAGAAATGCAAGAGGACTGTAACATTAAAAAGGGGACAGTACAACAAACTAATTTCATCACCTCAAACTGAAGCTCCCTGAGGACCGCTTTTGAGTTCTAAACCAAAACTGTTTTTCAGTATTTTGTCATATTGTCAAGAATATTGTTATCACAAAATCCAATGACTATTTTTATTATTTTAGGGCCATATCATCGACCCCTACGCTACATGTAGCTAAAATGGCTAAAATGGCTTGTTTCTGACAGAGGATGATCTGAGAGGCTGTATAGAGGGCAGATAAAAGATAAATAATGATTTTTTTTTTAAACTGTGAATCATGCAAAGCTACACCAGTAGAGTCCCGGAATAAAAATATGCTGTACAGCTAGAAATGAGCATAACAGGTTAACAGCCTTTAAAGGATCACAAACCTCAAAGAGGTTTGCTTCCTACATTCTGGTTTACCACGCAGGAGTGACCATTTTTATTGTACGTGCGTACACGGTTTTATTTATAGTGATATGTGGCTCATTTTTACATAATCTGTCTTGCAAATGGCAGATAGATATAAAACTGCCATAATTTCTGAGACAGTTGTTTATAATGAGTGATTTTAATGGAAAAATGTCCCTGATAACAAACTGCTATGAAATGTGAAATTGATTGACAGATAATTTAATACACAGAGTAAAATGAAACAATAACAAAATCCGAGTTAGAAGATTTGCACACAGCAGTAAACTATGAATTATCCATCTGTAACTAAAATCCTCAATTACTGTATGTTAGTACCAAATATAAATGTTTAAACCAAATTTATGTTGTCAGACAGATTGGGCTTTTAACTGCTGTTTTTTTCAGATAAGTGGTAAAGCCTCCAGTTGGACTTCAGTACTGGTGGTGTTATTATTGTCATAAGACATTTTCTCTCTGCACGCTGACAGTAATATCAGTGAAACATAATGTTTGCAGGCACATGTCGTCTCCATATGGGCATGTTTTCTGTATTACACTGTAAATTGTTATTGAGGACCTTAGGCCCATAGCCATATTGGATGTCAGCATGATTTTTTACTAACCACCATAGTGGTGTAGTCAAAACAACTCATTCTCCTTTGCCCTGAATGTGCCCATTCTGCTATCAAGAAAGCACCAGTACAGTTACATTAATACACCAAAAAGTATTTTCCATGTAGTGGGTTTATTGAGAGCACGCAGCAGTCGTAAACGTGACATTTTCATTGCCTGCGTGTTAAATTGCCGCCCGAACCCCAAGAAGAAATGTTTTTTAAAAATCCAATCATCACAAATCAATAATTAAAGTCACATTATCAGGGATCGTCTGGTACATTACAACATTTTGTGCAATCTTAATCATGTTCCTTGTATAAAACATGGCTGCATTGTTAATGTAGTATAGATGGACGATCAGTGCCTTTAGGGCGACTTCCCCAATGAGCACTAGCGTAGGGGTGTGACAATCCAATTACAATTAGGGAGACCGGTACAGCTGTCAAGTGTATGGAGCGAGCAAGAGGGGACTGTTTAAACTATTACAATTTTACTATTGCATGGGGAAATCTGATTTTATTATTTCACACATAAAAAGGGAATGACAACTTTGGATTTAAATGTTTACATTAATGAATATTTAATAAGGGTTTTTAATGTATTTTAAAGCAGGTCTGTGTGTTTGTAAAAACATAAAAACCTTCCATTTCTTTTTGAAGTTATGTATTATTTGTTATTTTCTCATTGAAGTTTCGAAAGTTCTCCTGCGTTAGTGCTTCTGAGAGGCACCTTAAAGCGCCTATCTATCACTGGATCAGAAGGCTAATAAAACACATACTTTTCATTGCTATAAGCTGGGAGTGCCAGTAAATTTCAAGACAGGCGTCATACTTTGAAATTGGTTCACAGAAGAACAAAGCACAACAGAAAAATGTAATTTTCATGTGATTAATAAATTAAACTGGAACATAAAATATAAACCTGCACTACAAATGAGGGCCGGTAATGTTTTAGCACACCAAGCCCAGACATTATTTCTTTCAATTCTATCACGTCCCGCCACTGAGACTGAATACGATATTGAATATACTATGGCATGAGCCAATGAAATATTGCAAATTCATTATATGTGAAGGGCTGCTTTGGAGCCATAAATGTTGAGAATGAGATTGAAATTGAAAAGTTCTTTGGAACAAATATCATAAAACTCCTTTTCCATTCATAGTGGGCCACAATTCAATAACCCCACTCCTTCTTTGCAGCATTCATTTTATCACATAAAAAGTGTCAGGTACACGTAGGAGGTGTAATTATGGTTTCTCAAATGTCATGCCGGTCATTTGTCTTACTGATCATGTACGTTACAGCGCACGTAGAGCAGCACTGCATATGGTCTGCTGTGTTTTGTTGTGAATTCAGGAAGGTGCCGTGGAAGGTTAGCAGCGTGTCCATCAGTGGAGCCAACATGCCACGCTCGCGTGTGCGTTTAACATTCCTGTGTAAAGGGTGAAACACTCATGTAATATTCATATGGCAAACTCCCATTTAATAAGGCAGATAATAGTAATTAGATCTCAGATGAAGGTGTTTTCCATTGTTCCTCTGAATGTGCTCAATGCCAACTGGCATATCGTTCTGGCAAATGGATATAAATGGCCGCCTTAACATACAGATGAATAAACAAAGGAAGCATGTCCTCTGGCTATGATTTAGATTGGAGGTGTTAGTCATCGTGGCACTTAGCAAGACTGATAACACGTTATCACCTGTGTCCTTCGCAATGTGTTTGTAGGATTGCAGAGTGGATTACTAATTCTTGAGGACAAAACACTACTTCTCCCTGCTGTCGTTTGTTAGTACATCATCTTAATGGTTTGTTTTTCTACTGTTGCTTATACAGCAGACTTTGTGGTCATGCATAGATGGCAACATGCTGGCTCACAGGACTGCATTTTCCAACGGTTTGTAACAACATAAAAACAATTGTGTTCCACAACTCAAGGCCCGGGAGCCAAACACACCCTGTAACTTCATTTTATGCGGCTTGCAAAGAATAAAAATTGCACAGTAGAATTCAATGCTGCGATACAGAGATTCGGTGTCCATGAACTACTGTACATGTCCCAAGAGTGCATCCCAATTTTGTTTTCCGCACACCGAATGCGTCAAGTTGCTAGATATAGTAGTATACTCTATATATCATCTAAATATCATATAGCCGTCTCTAGAGGTGGCACTCAGCAGTTCTCCCAGTGTTGTTTTTTTCTCTCCACCCCTGCTTACTTGCAGCATTCAGTGCATGTCAGAAGAAAAAAAAAACACTTAATAGAAGCAGCCAAGCGCAATGGTGTTATTTCATTTTCAAGCAAATATACATTTTGGATTTGAGACCATGGTTGTTGGCTGCACAAACTGAAACATCCCATATTGTTATTTTTACTTTATTACTTTGCTGCTTTGTGTATTTTTTATTTTCTTATTTTTTTTAAGAAATTGTATAATAGTTGTACACTTGAATGTCTTTTTGCCATAATTTTCCTTGACTTCTGCTTTCTAGTGAGTTCTTTCTTAATTAGTTATTTCTAACTAGCTATGAATTATTAAGTTTATGACTAAAACATGACTAGACACACAATGGAGTAGAAGTTTTGTTAGGCATCTCCGCAAATAACCCATTTACACAGCCCGGCCTAAATTCTTTGGCTCCTAAACTCATAACAAAGAAGACTGAGAAACCTACGCAGAAAGACACAACATCCAGCTTATGTTGGAACCAAGAAAAGTTTGGCCAGCCAGCTGAAACCCACGAGGTGAGCCCTGCAGCAGTGGAGATGATCGTTGCAGCACCAGCTAAATCAAACAAACCTCCGCCATCAGATCTGCTCCGGGGAATCACAGATTTGAATAAAAATTTGTCAACCTGTCAACTCAAATCCAGAAGCTGCAGTCGGATGTCACAGAGACCAGAGAGCGACTTTGCAGAGTCACTTTGCTGCTCTCTTAAGTCTGATAACAAATATATGAAAGCAGAGCTGGAGGACCTAGAAGCCAGGTCCAGACATCAAAACATCAGAATTGTCAGGGTCCCTCAGGGTCCTGAACATGGACGACCTACCGAGTTCATCACGGAGCTGATACCGATTGCACTGGTAGAAGGACCACTTCTATGTGGACTTCAAAGTTGACCACCCTCATTGCTCCCTTGCTGCCAGGCCTGGTGACAGTGCTCCACTACCCCCACCCCTCCGAGACCATTTATCTCCAGGCTACACCACCCACGATCCTGGGACCTCATCCCAGTGCTGGCCAGCACAAATCGTCCCATCTACCACAAAAACAGAAGGATGTCTTTGTAGAGACAATTATCTAATATGATAACAAGTAGATATATTCGTTTACTCTTTAAAATATAAAATACCATGTGTAATCCAGGATACTTTGTTTTTGTAGAGATCAAACACATAATTATTCAGTTGGACTGTAATTGATCTACAGCAGTATGACCAACCCTATTAATAAACAGTGTACCGTAAAGGTGGATGTTTGAAAGATGCCAGATGGTGTGCATAATGTGCAGTCCCACACCTGTACTCTGTGATTCAATGCACCGTGTGTATTTTGAAAGGCGTATACATCTGGAATCCTCTGGAAATTTATAGTTGGCGCTTCATTTTTTTCTCTTCAGTTGTTACCTGTTACATACTCGTAAAACAGGTACTGAGGGCGATAGGAAGTGAGCATCCCTATTATCTTTGAATCTCTGTGCCCAGCCTCTGTGTATAGCACCTGCAAGAAAAGATGAGTATGATGGGAAATGGCGAGTAAGTAGCTGTTTCAATCTGCTTGGTTCTAATGTCTGCAATTCCTCTTTCTTAACCTTTTCCAGGTGTCATGGGTGAATATGAGCCCAAAATTGAAGTGCATTTTCCTACATCTGTTCTGGCTGCCAAAGGAGTCACTGTCAGGCTGGAGTGCTTCGCTCTGGGGAAGTAAGTAAACAAAGACATATTGCACAAATATAGAAAGTTGTTTATTACAGTGGTATCATATTAATCACCAGGAAAGGTAAACTCCAGCCTATCGCGGCTCTGTTCCTGAGAGATCCTTTAGATAATACTCCTTTTGTTTTCCTCTCTTCTTTAAATTACATTATTCCATTACCTGAATGGGAACCAGGCATATCTTGTCTTCAGGCAGGATGTTAAGTGAGTGTAGAGAAGTGCAGCATCGGAGCTCGGCTGTTAGATGGCATGTTAGTGCACGGGGGGAAGACTGAATGGGGAATTCAGCCCCAGGGACCCATGTGTTCTCATAATTGAGAGCCCTAATGTATCTGTGTTTCCTGGGTGCTTTCAGGGTCTGTTATGAATGTAGAAAGCCAAGGTTATGTCTATGAAAAAAATGAAATTGGTAGTTGTGGTGCGCCAGGAGGGAAAACACACTTTTGTCCGCAGAGACTAAAACCCAAACCACTTCCCACAGTTGCTACAGTTAGCACCGCTAGCGCCTTTGTTAACAGAACTACTGTCTTTCAAATGAGAAATCTGAAATATATTGTAATTTATCGTGAAATAACCATGATATGTCATCAGAGGAAGGAGGAAAGGAAACATGCTACAGCAGTGGTGTCCTCCTTTGACATTTTTATTCTGGGCCAGAATTTGTGTTCACCAAATGAGTCTCAAGAAATCATTAATAATCTTTGGTTTATTTGAGCAAATATGTGTCAAATATGTTAAAATATTAAGTTTCTATAACTGTACTGATTTGGAATTTTATGTTCTTGTAATGCCACAGAGATTAGACTAGAGACACATATTTAATGACTATAAATGTATCAGAAAAATATGATTAAAAGGTAAATTCATACTGAAACTATCTTCTTAATAGAGACTCTGTTAGATGAGATTACACCATACTTATTGTAAATATAAACCATCACACCAACACTGCTATTTTATTACTAGTATTAATTTAATGATTTAAATATTTGAACATGCTGGTATGACCCTTGTTAATTATCCAGCAGTAATAAGGGTTTGCTCTACATACGTACTTCAGTACATCAGGTGGCAACTTTGGTTTCTCCATCAGGAATTGCTCTTGAGAAATTTGCTGTGAAATAAAATAACTGCCCTTGGACTCAAATAGAAGTCACCTGTGTTTTTAAAATATTTGAAAATTCAAATCATTACAAAACATTTTGAATCTGTTCTCCTACAAGCTTCAAGGTTGAAGTGGTGTTTAAAATCACAAGAAATCATTTTACAACATAATCTTTTATCATCCCTTCTCCTCAACAACCCCCCACTCATTTTGTTTGTAATTATTCAGCATGAATTATTCATTGCTGACTCCTATCTTAAGTGCAAACAGTCTCTAATCTACAGATGACTAAGGACCTCATAATTGTTTACCTTGATTTCAATTAATTATCCACATTATGGCAAGTCATTTCCTAAATATATAGACACTGCATTATAATCTCGCTCCCCTCAATTTTTCCCATCAAGCTAAGCGGGAGTTTTTGGATGCTTGTAGAACAGCCAAACAGCTCGAGGAGTCCTCGCCCTGTGCTTCCCTCAATGAAGTAATTTGTGCTTGATGGCTTTCAGTCAGACAGTGATCCCAGCGACTTACCCTTTTACGTACAGATGAATGATTTATCAATGCACCCTATTAAGAAATGCCAGTCTTTATATAGCACTGAAAATGAAGTTAAAATGGGTTTTGTTCTCCTGTTGATCAATATTTATGATGGCACCACTACCTACGACGGGACAGGAAAGCTCTTAGTGTGTGAATGCCAGAGCTCCTTGATGTGATTGTCTGTTGTGTTATTTACCGGTGACAGTGCTTCGCAGGCCGCAGTCAAGGGCAAAGGAAACAATGAGAATGAAAATGAAAGAAAAACAAAAACAGTCCTCTTTGCACTCGTCACCTTATGAACTTATTATAATAATGTCTGTCAGGTTATTAATTACGATTTTGTAACTGGTATTTTTTTGAATGTACAATCATTATTCTATTTTTTTATTTTTATTTTTATTTCATATTACGGCCTGACTGACACAGGATATTTCGTGGTGATGCCAATACCAGGATAAAAATATAAAACAAAATAAAATAAAGCAATGTATAAGCAATTATTGAGTGTGGTCTAGACCTACTCTATATGTAAAGTGTCTTAAGACAACTTTGTTGTGAATTGGCGCTATATAAATAAAATTTGACTTGACTTGACTTGACTTATACCTGAATATATATACATTCTTTGTACAGAATATAGAATCAGCGTTTAATGTTAAGATTTTTTGCAAGTGCGCAAGAAATCTACTTGCCCAAAGTCAGTTTTAACTAGTCTCCCTATAAATTGTTAACAGTTATCAAATAACAACAAATACTAAAGTTAACTGTCATGTTTAATCTTTATTTAAGTAAATGAATCAGAACAAGGACACCGTGTGACTTACAGTAGATGCAAAGCAGAAAAAAAAATCTGTGCTTAATTCTTTTTTACCTCTTACCCAAATGGGCCAGTGAGTTGCCCAATTTGCAAGCCCAACATGCCATTTCTGTTTGCCCTGGGCAAGCAGGCAATCCTTATTGTTGTACCCTGTGAATATATACATAAATACACATTTTGCAATGATCCCTCAAATTGGTTGTCAAACACTTGACAAAGATATGTAATGGAGGCGGGATATTTTATAATTTAACAATAAACTTTATTATCCAAAAAGGGAACATTTACAGTTCAGTATTCATCAGTATTTTTAATGATTATAAATCACTATACGTTTAATTAAAACTCAAATAGAGCAAAATATATATTAAACTTGAGGATCAAATAAACAAAATGCTGCTTATTAAGCCAACAAATAAAAACAATCTGCTCTATTTCATATACATAAAAATATGAATAAAACCAAGTACAAATTTGGCCAGAAAGGGGCATCATTAGTACTTTTCCATCAGCACTAATAGGCTTATCACATATTTTATGTGAACGGGACTGTACTCAAACAAATTATTTGTGGCCTAACAAGGATCAACAGGCATTTTTCCTGGATTACATGCGAGCTGTCAACAGACAGACCAAAGTTACGTTATAAATTAGCTCATTCATAAGCAGTCAGAGTTGCAAACCAAATACACTGTAGAGCTCTATCCAAAACAAAATATGGCACTGCTCATTGTCATCATCTGAATCACCACTTTGCGGATTTGTTTGGCTTCGGGATCACAGTCGATCTTTTCTGGGTTTCTGGGTTCGTTTGCTTCTGTTCAAGGTGTCTTAACTACAACTTGCAACTAAAATTTAAGTTTATAAGGCCTTTTCAAGACAATTATGACTCCCAGGACTTTGTTGGTGCAGATTGGGTCACATGGGGCTGGATTTGTGTGGTGCCCCTGATGTGATTACAGAACTGGGTGATAGTCTGCCTGTATTGTTTTTCTGACTTCCCATACAACACCAGATTTCCTAATTGGAGCATTTTCTTGCACAATGTGTACTGGGCTTCAAATTCATTATTTACTGAATGTACTGTTAGATGAAAGTAATGTTATGAGAAAAAAATTTAACTAATTACTTTTAGTAATTAGTTCTACTTATAAACTAATCAATTTTAAAAACCTGTCGCAAGCATATTTCAGATAGTTTGCTTGCTTCTGTGACATTTTGAGGCCTACATTTTTTTTTTTTTTACAACTTTTTAAACACTGAAAGAAACTCTGCTGTTTCACAGCCTTTACTGAAACTAAAATAAATCAATAATTTGTCATTTTGATTTATACTTAATGTTCCAGCCCAGTATCAGGGCAGTTCATGAAATAGTCACAAAACATAATCTATAGATACGTGGACAGAAACAACAAAGGACTTTCAGACTGTGTTTGATGTTCTCATGTACGTTTTGGCTTCTTTATCGCCAGCACATAGTCATACACTCATTATTTTTCAAATATAAAGCATAAATGATTTCCATGATTATAGCCATCTATAGCCGACAATATACTAACTACATATTTTCAAGCAGCACAAATTCAATTTAAACCCCAGTTGGCTTCACAGTCTGATTTACGAGAAACTGTGCAAAGTGCAGTGCTGTTAGCTGCATTCATTTTAAGGGATTTTGGAGTATGAAGTTCATTGTGGTTCAAAAAGCCTTGTACATTTGATGGGTTACACATTCTCCCACTCCTTTCCACTTAAAATATAATATGTGGCGTGTGGTGGATGCTTTCATCCAAATTGCCTTAGAGTAGAGGATATACTTTTAGTTTCAGTGACCCCAGAGGGAATCAAACTCTTGAAACACTTGTGGTTACTTTCCTCATTGAGCCGTACGGGAGCACAAGGACCACATCGTCAGCAGCAACACAGAGTGCCTCTTAATGACAACACATTTTATACTCTTAGTGCTATGGCTAATGCTTTTGAAAGACAGCTGTTTTGGCTCAGATCGTGCAGTTGCAATGTGTCTTTCTGTTTCAGGTTGATTCTCACTAAAAATGTCTTGAATTTCCTAGAAGGACGAAGAAATCGTGAGATTAGTAAATGAACTAAATGGTGTGATAATATCTAGATCCTAATGGTCTGAAGCAAACCAATTCCACGTTATATTTTTGGTTTTAGATTTAATTTTCTACTTTTATTATGGAACCAGTCCAGATGAGGGCACAGCAGTTGTGTGGACTGCTAATTAAGAT
>JAJHUR010077849.1:0-11372 GCA_027495735.1 Lutjanus campechanus | reverse complement strand
ACACACACGCTGCATCCCCCATCAACTATACTTCAAAAGGCTGTATTGCTGCAGTTATTGGTTCCTGTGTTTTGGTTGCTGTGCCCTGAGAGATTTAAAAGCAAAAGAACCAGTTGTGTTTTTATCAAAGCTTCTTCAGTCTGTCTGTCAGTCAGCGAGGTCTACAGAGTCAGTACCAGAGAGAGAATTCAGCTAAGAAAAAGATGTACATCCCTAACTTTGCACCAAGCATCACACCAAAATAAAACAAAAAATCCAATCTTAAAGGATATTCTCTCTTTTCTCTTTTAAAAACTAGGAATCTATTTTTCTGGCATCCCACTGAGTGCTAGACGTGATACAGCTACATACAGCCTGGCATTTCGCCTTTTTCTTTGGCTTTCCATAGCCCAGTTTTTAGACCAGGCAGAAAATACATTATTACATATTTCAACAATGCTTGATCATCTGTTAGAATAAAAATAATATACCAGAGAATGCTGCATGTTTGGCGCAAAGACTTCTACTGACCTTATGAATACTCTACTTTTAAATGTGCACTGTGTAACCTTTGAAAAGGGTAATTAACATAAAATTGCTTAGGGTGAAACCAGCCATCAATCCAGCGCGTTGGCAGTGTTTCTACTCCATACTTACACAAAACATGATCTGACAGAGCAGCCCTGAGAGCAGAAACAAGCTTCAAAAACCTCTATTTGTGTCACTTTATAATCTACTACATGCTGACTACAACATCCTCGGACAGTTTATATATGACGCAAGTGAACCATGTCCAGTCTTAACTCAAACAACCATTAAACATCCATTTCAAAGAGCTTAAGAGAAACTCACAGGAAGCAAAATGCAACATTTATCAAAAGCCGTGGTTTAAGAGTATTTCATTTTCACACCAGCTGAGGATACATCTCCATCTCGAAAATGGAAACTTTAAAAAATATAAAAATACATTTTTTATGTGTTTTATGGGGTTTTTCATGTTGTAGCCTAATGGATTACAGTGGAAACCTCTCATGTGATCACATCTGTCCGTGTACTAAAACTTGGATCACTTTGTCTTTATTTCTCATGCAGATTACCATCAAACTGACATTTGCATATTTATCACACGGGCAGCACTTTACTCTAAGACTCACATTATAAATGATTTATAAATAGTGCATAATTAGGTTATTAATTGGGTTGCAAACACTTTATAGTAACAATTACAATAATCAATAGGCTGTTCCAATACATTACATAAAAAGGGCATAAATCTCAGATGTCATTGATTATTGGGCTTACTTTGTCTTCTCCATCAGGAGCATTTAAACAGGCCTACATATTTATATACATGCTGTATATAAATATATATATGTATAGTATATATGAGTATATATACTCAAAATTATTATTTATTTTCTTAATCACAGTGCTATAAACAACCAGAATCATGTTTAATGACAGAATTTTACAGAAAGAAATTAAAAGAAAACACATAAAAACTTAATGTTTCTAAATGTGGGATCTTTTAAGGCTCCAGCATTGTCGTCATGGAAAAGCCTTTAGGATATGTGATTTACTCTATTTCTTTATCTAAAACGCAAACTATTTAGTCAGATAGAGATTTATTATGGAACTAATGAAATTACAATTTCAAGCGCTTTTCAAACTGAAAACAACATCTTAAAATGTTCACGGATTCCCAGCAGCCCTGAGAACCCGATCAGCTTCATCAGATATTTGTTATAAAGTTAGTAGCATTTAACCACCATCAGCTTATCTCAGTAGTAAAAAAAAAAAAAAAGCTTCATTTGGCACCAAATTAACATATCAGATTACCAGATTTATACACTGAGGCTTTAGCAGTTTGTTTACCTTGATATCTTCAGCATGCACCATTTTACACTTTACAATTCCTTTATAACTGTTTATTAATCATTTATATAGTCTTTGCAACCAAATCAATAATATATAATAATTTGAGGGCAGTCTCATAGTAATGTGGTACTATTAATGAAAACGACAGCTTCACTACTGACTGAATTATACTGACTGCTTCAATATACAGTACAGCTGTTTAAAATGTAATCACAATACTGTAGAATTTAATAACACCGTAAACACAGGGGCCCAACGGCCCGATAGTATTGTATAGCTTACTGTAGTTTCACTGCTGCCTCTCGTCAGCTCGTTTTTGGCAGTTTGTCATAAGCTTTGAGGAGATTATATTTATGTTTTTCATTGAGAGAAAATGACTTTCTTTTTAATGATTTCCGTGTTCACAGCAAACGCAGGCAGCAGCAGCAGCAGAGGCAGACGGATTACCACAAGGTAAAGTAACATGGGAGTAAAGTTTTTTTTTTAAATTAAATTACCATAGTTTTTAGTTTTTTTTGTGTTTTTTTATTATATGTTGTCATGTATGAAAAGACCCAAAATGTAAACTGTTCTTGTGACAGAGATTGCTCCAAAATTACATTAATGCAAAATAAAAAACAATAGAGTTCAATATAGAGTGAATTATAGAATATAAAGTGTATATAAGGAGTAAATGCAAAACAACAGTGCCTAATGGAATGACAAAAAAAAGTAACAAAATAAGCTAAGATAAACTAAAATAGAAAAGTGGAATTGACAAGTAGAGTTAGCAAGTAATTAAACTAAATATTGCAAACAGATCACTGTATCTGTGATCATTATAAGCAGTTTCCACTGTGCGTTTGAAACGTGAGCTGTATTTCAGGTGGAGCGACTTTCTTAATGCCAAGTCTGCCTATGGAAGTCTGACCTAATTGCTAACGTGCCAGGACATCTGAAAGAAGTGTAGGTTGAGAAGCATTAACCATTATCCCAACATTCAAAGGTGGCTGAGAGGAGGGATTACAGCTCCCTAATCTCCAAAACACAAACACTGTGTGGAGCCAAAAAAGCAGGAGTATGATTTCTGTGTGTCTATGCGTGCGTGTGTGTGTGCGCGTGTGTGTGTGTTTGAACCTGTGTGCGCCTGTGTGCGTGTCAGGGTTGCTCACCTTGTCAGCCATAATCATAGAAGAGCCTCCGTGGACTCCCAGGACTGGAAGTTGCGTCTGAACGGAGAGGAAGTCAAGGATCTGGGCGATGGCCTCCTGATCGGTGCCGTCGGCAAACACGATGCCGTGGAGACGAGTGCGAGTCAGGAGCTCACACACCTTGGGACACAATAAAACAAACTCAGGTGTCAAACAAAGACTCAAACAAGTGTGTGTGTGTGTGTATGTGATAGAGGTGTGTGATACCAGTGAATGTACACAACAACATTTCTCACCTGTGTAATGACAGACTTTGGGTCAGTCTGGTTGATCCTCAGTATTACCACGGAGACGTCGAGGGCATCGTCAGGGCGCCGAGGCGGACGGAGCTCCTGATCGGAAATGTGGCGCGTCTGGCCCATGACCACACCCACACTGAGCCCTGGAGGCTTCTGGGACGCCACAGGCACCATCATTTGGGAGAGTAGGAGCAACATCCAGCCCACTACACCCATCATACCCTAAAAACACACAAACAAACCAGAGTTATCACAGTTTTGTATTTTTATATGCTTTTATTTCTATTAAATCCTTTTTTCCCCAGAGTTTGCTTAGTTTTTTTAGTCTCTGTTTCATTTTTAGTTATTTTTAGCTGCAACTATCATCTATTTATCAAATATTAATTGATGATTAAAGTAATCAACAACTATTTTAATAATCGATTTATTGGCTTGAGTCATTTTTTAAGAAAAAAAAAAAGTCAAAATTCTCTGATTCCAGCTTCTCAACGGTGAATATTTTTTGGATTCTTTATTTCTGTTTATTAAAACAAAACATTTGAGGACTTTTTCCTGACATTTTATAGACCAAACAACTTATTAATTAATCGAGAAAATAATCAACAATCAATCAATTAATCAGAGGTCACACAGGGGCTAAACTTTATCCAGTGGAGGCCTGGTATTATACCGGGAGTCTGGGGATTTTAGTTTTAGACACTTTTATTTTCTGCATTCGGGGTGACCTTTTATGCATGTAAATAAACACAAACAGCAAAACAGCAAATCAACTTGGGGCAGAATTGTCTTTGAAAAGGCACAAAAACTCAGACAACAATGTCATTTATTTGGGAAGACAAGTACAAGTCCCTCCAATCCCTACAGCCATGGTGCAGACTCTTCTCCCACTTCTACACTCTTGATGGCCTCATTTCACAGAACATTGGGAAACCGGCGTCCATATTTATATTATTATATTCTATGGACATGACACACACAGCTGAATAAAGCTATTACACTTTTTTCACTATTTTATTGTAAACAATGAGAAGAACTCCGACACGCCGTCTCTTCTACTGCTGAAAATGTATTGATTACAAAGTTTTCGTCTGTCCAACCTTCACCAGGTATACAAGCAGCATCACACCCCTGTCCCTATCCCAACCAAGCCTCTAGAATTTATTTTTTATCATTTAAATGTGACAAGAGGGAGAGGTGTTTTAACCTTACAGCGGCTTCGACTGGACTCTGACCACGGGGATGATGAAGACACGACAGGGACAAGAGGTGTGAAGGAGTGAGTTTGTAACTTAACAAGTTAATTTGTAGATATACATCAAGTCCCTGAGTATTTGTTTTATTTTAAGCTGGAAGTTTTTCATTCTCGTGTTTTTATCAAAACTTTCTTGAAGTAAACTGACAAATAAGCAGCCACAAAACCCACCTAACAGCAAATTGGCTTCGGGTGGAATAGTCTTTGAAAAAGCACAAAAACATAAAATTCAGGCACAAGACAACGATGGGGGAGAATCACACCTATGGTGCGAGTCTTCTCCCTTTTCTACAGTCTTGATGGCTTCATTTCACTGAACGTTTGGAAGCCAGCGTTCATATTAATATTATAGTCTATGAACATGACACACAGAGCTGAATAAATCTATTTCACTTTATTTTATTGAAGAGGACGAACTCCCCAGATCACACAGTCTCTGTTACTGCTGAAATATTTATTGATTACAAAGTTTTCATCTGTCAGACCCTCAGCAGGTATATGGACAGCATCACAACCTCTGCAATATTTTATATGGATGTTATCGTATAAATACAGTATTTATGAGATTATACATCCTCAATGAATATTTAATGCCATTTAGGGGTAGATATATTGTATATTTAATGTGTGACGACATTGAAAATGTCTGTTGTTGGAAATTACCTTCCCTTTTGACTTGTTCACAGAATGGATTAATGTCTGATAACACTGAAATATTCATTATGTATCAGGATGTTTATTTTTACCCCCATTTGAGAAACAATGAATTACACTATAAGAAAAGTAAAAAAGATGAGACTTCTTTTCTTTAAAAAAAAAAAAAGTAAACTAAAAGTTTTTATTTATTAAAAATACCTCTACTGATGGAGTTGTGACACTGTCAGAATTTGAAACGATACTTGATAATTCTTTCAATACCACAGAAAAAGTCAGTCAATACCACAGATGTTTTTTTTTTTTTAAACAATCTATTTTTATTAACAACCTGCACACAGTGTTGGTACTGAAAAAGTCAATGAACACTGTCTGGTTTTGCTGCAAGCCAAATTTCAGACAGGACAATAAAGACTGAACTGAACTAAAGTCTTGTTTGAGCACTTAGGTATGTTTGTTTTTAAAGCCTTGGTATCCGTGAATGTTCTCATTCGTCCAGGTCATTGTAAGCCAAAGCAAGATTAAATCGAAAGCAACTGGACTTGTTCAAAAAGCCTTTTCTGAAAAGGCTTTTTGAACAAGTCCAGTTGCTTTCGATTTAATCTTGCTTTGGAATTTTTAACACGTTTTTTGGGTATATGATAACATGTACACAAGAAAGAAATGCATTTGTACATGGTTCAGTGGTTAGCACCGATGACGCACAGCAAAAAGGTCCTGAGTTCAAATCCCCCAGCTGGCTGGAGAGCCTGTGGCTGGGGTTTGCACGTTCTCCTCGTGTTCACGTGGGTTCTTCGCAGGTACTCCGGCTTCCTCCCACAGTCCAAAAACATGCAAGTTAATTAGTGACTCTAAGTTGCCTGTAGGTGTGGATGTGAGCATGAATGGTTGTCTGTCTTTACGTGTCAGCCCTGTGATGGATAAGCGGTTAAGGACAACGACTGAATGATAACATGTTCATATATTCCTTTAAGCAACAACTACAACTTATTGCCAGTTTGAGCCATCAGGATTTTAAAAAAAAGTCTTGTGTATTCTGAACATGTCTTCAAAAATGGTAAAACGATCTGCTGGGTTTCTCAAAGGCTGGCTTGTATTTATCTTTAATAAAAAATTGGTGGGGCTCACATATGTGACTGGAATCTAATTATTAGTGCAAGTCTCAAGCACAAAACCAAAGATTATGATAAAATGATATGATCATGATAGCCACAAACTGGGGCTGGGAGTTAACTGCCCTCTTTCTGTCCTCCACTATTCAAAAAAATCACTTAATTCAGTTTCTAAGTGGGCGACCGTTCGGATACCACAGTTAAACCTAACTTTATTTTTGCTAAACCACTAATCTGGCTTCATGAGATGCCCTAAATCTCTCTTCCACTGTCTGCCTTTATTTGAACATAATCTATGCCTGTAGGCAATGTTCAAAGTAAAGTGCCAGCTATTAATGGATAAAATAACCCTGAAATAAATGTAATCTGATTTTACCCCAACCATGGGGGTATGAGGGGAAACATTCCAAACCGCTAAAGGCACACAAGTGTCTGAATCAATCAACAACATTCACCCGGATGAAAAACAGCAGATATTTCAACTCTGTATCCTGACCAAGTTCCAGTGTAACACAGAGGAGTTTAAGCTCCTGTTCGCCGCTCAGCTTAGACTGTGCTACCTTTTCCTGTAATGTGAGCAGATCTAAGAGAAGCAGATGAGTAGAGGAAATGCAGTGTGAAATGCCTCAGGCTGAATGAGAGCTAATGAAACCATGATGCGAATGCTGCGTTGCATCTCGGCCAATTTTTTACACCACTACAGTCCAGCAGAGCTGAAAAACACCCCAGGAGGAAACATCACGTCCACAAAATTAACCTACTGTCTTTATATCTCTCCATCCTCCCCTCTCACAGTCCTTTAACTCTGCATCCACATCTGTTAATCATTTTATCTACTCATTTTCTCTTAATGTAATTTTTTTTTAAACGCTTTTACTTTTTCTAATTCTGCCAATCCGTCTTCTCAAGCTGCGTTAGTGTGTGTATCTGATCCATGTCATCTCACACCCGGTCTAATCAGGCCAGTTAGTCAAGTCAGTACTTTCCCAGCTTGCTCTCTCTGCCCTGGTGCCCACAGACTAGCCTGCAGCTCCAGCAGCACTTAGCATACGCCGCTAAATCACACACCGCTACACTCCTGTCCCAGGGAATTAGTGTCAGCTCCAACCAATGGGACAAGATTACACTAACTTTCCCTGGAGTTAGCATCAGAGCTAACATAACTAGGAGCCAGAGAGTGTGCTGTGCCACAGCTTCCAAAATGGTCAACGTAGCTGGAAAAACTTTGGGTCACTGAGTGTTCCCGCTGTCTTACAGGATTTGCATTTGTGCTTAAAATCATATCCGCTGACTCCTGTGATTAGCTTCCAAAAGAGATGTCATGAGGGGGTAGCTGTTTCCTACTGTGTTAGCATTTATGCTAATATTTCCACAAAACCTAAAAAAGCAAGATCTTAATAATGTAACAATATTCAGCGGCATATTTCTGCAGTATCCTGCCAAGACTAAAAACGGTGTTCACACTCTGCAAAATATGTCTTTTGAAGGTAAGAGAGCACTCAATAGCTGATTTACTCCAATAAAATAGAATGAAAGAAGCTTTTGTTTGTGCTCATTTGAACACGTTTTTCTAAATTGTGCAAATTTGCATCGAAGCAGCAAATTAGTCTTGTCCAAAAATGTTTTTTTTTATTTCCTCAGTTAAAGTTAATTCTCGATTTGTGAAAATGATGTCTCTGTCAAAGCTTGAAACAACACACCCGGTGCTCAAATGTGAGCTGGCATTCAGAGGCCCCTCAAGCTGCTTCAGTGACAATGAATCAGAGGATGTCTTTGTGCACAGTGTAACACAACCCAGAGTGATCTTCCTCTGATATAAGCACATTTTTTGGTTCAACAGTGTTAGCCCTAACTCCTATTAAATAAAGCCCATGTGGGTGTAATTGCTTAAATCTATCAGTGCGCAATTTCTTTCTTTCATTCATCGCCAGTGAAGCAGCTCTACACAGTGTCTCTAGATGACAACACAAATTAGGCTCGCGGTTATGTGGGCCTTGTTTCCCCAAAACATCTTAAAGCGATACTCCGTCTGAAATATGTCCTTTTAATGGCCAACACTCAGCCTTTTGTAGGCTTGAAATGTGGCTGTTAAAAGTCTGTAGTGTCCTCACTGAGGGACGTCTCTGTGAACAAATTCAGTTTCAATTAAAGAAAAAACAAAAGATTTTTTTATTTTATTTTTTGTTTTGTAATGGTTAGAATTTTTTCCCCTCTATTTTCTCAACGCCTATGTTTAAAACTTAAATATGGGTATTTATCCTCCATGCATGATTCTTTCTGTGTCATCTCATGTTTGTGTTTCATCGGGTGTTACAGTAGGTTTATCTGGGTCATGTAACTGCTTCCCATTGGTTGGTGCTACTATGTAGGTGTGGCTACACCTCTGTTTCTTTGTCAAAGATCTGAGGGTTGGTAACTTATGCTGAACTCATAAGCTGGGGTGGAGCAGATTATGCTCAGTGTTTTAGAATAACTCGTCTGCTCTTTTCGAATGATATGTATTTACAGCTGAGGAACGACGTTATTTATGCAAATCTATTGAGCTGTACATTAGTGATGCCACCGAGCGAAGCCATGTAATGTAAGTACAGCAACACAAACTATGCATCGCGTCGCCATGGGAACCTTAGTTGGGAATATAAGAAATAATTTTTTCAGCTCCTCATTATAACAACCAGTTTCTCTGTCACGCTATAGGTCCATTTTATGCAGAGTCAAATGATCCATTTTTATGTGAACACTAGGGATGCGTGCGATTAGTCGACCATACGGTTAAACATCGACACCCTCACTAGTCAGTGCCAGAAATACTAGTCGTTTAAACTATTTATCAATATTTCATTCATGCTTGATGCCAGTTATCTGTCGCCTCTAAGATTTTATGCAGCCGCCCACCACTAGTCGGGGCTGCAGCACTGTCAAATGGCAGCCCCTCTCGCCCACTGCATGTGCCCCAGTCGCCTCGGCAACCCCGGATGTTTATATCAGCAAGGTCGGACAGATAATGGTAAAACCAGCGCGGTTTGGCAGTGTTTTAATGTAGACAATGGAAATATTGTTCAATGTAGACTGTGACAGAATAAGCTCATATATTCACCCGACTGGAGCAACATGTGACCACATTCAGCACAGAGGCGGACATTAACCTGCAAGCGGAGCAGCTGCTGCTGCTGCTGCTAGCACTGCTAACATTAACCACACTGTGTGACAAGCTGGCAGTGAACATCAGCTCTATAGGTCCATCGATAAGTCCATTTTATGCAGAGTCAAATGATGCACTAAAACCCCTTTTTATGTGAACATGCGCAGAGCCTAAAGAAGAAAGCCTGTTGATAACCATCCTTGTTATCTCTAAAGCCTGGCACGTTGGCATTTTAAATGATTTAGCCAATTTAATAAAGGGTTTTTAATTTTTCCTTCCTCGTTGTTACCATTTATTTTTTGGAGTGCCTAATTGGCTTCCTGATTTTACTAAATTAAAGGTCATTTTATATGTAAACTCAGTGAAATATGCCCGTTTTCTAACAGAAAAGTATGTCAACGCAGAGAAACAAGGTGCCTACACTGGGCCAGTTTGTTCATGTTGATCTTTAACGAATAACCTTGAAATAAAATTTATGTATGTTTAAATTCAAAGTCATGCAAACTTTAGAAAGCAGATGTCAAAATCAATTTGTCAATCAATGTTTTGTTGAAAACTTGTGCCGAGGTGAAATGATCCTGCTCCTGTTTCACAGGCAGAGAGAGAATCCGACTGAGCACGTGCAGAGTGAGTGTCATCACTCGAGCTTGTCATGGTTGGATTAACATTACTGCTGCACTGATGTGTATGCTGCATTTTACTGCTGTAGATGTTTAAGGTTGAGCTGATTCTAATTACTTTATATACTGTTGGGTAGTTTAATGTACATCAATGCATCACACTGTATAAAATCATCATATTTGTAGTCTCTCTGCCCCTGGAGAACCATGTGTCTCTAATAATTTCAACTTTTAACATTGTCAGAAAAACAGCCTCATTTTCCAGCTAACTCAAGAGGGTTTTTAAATAGTTTATTTAGCTTAAAAAGTAGGAGAATTCTCAATCAACACATTTGGAGATACAAAGTTTTCCATGGACAGGAAGGGAATATAAACTATAATCTGAAAAGGAATAGTAACTAAAGCTGTCAGACAAATGTGGTGGAGTACATAAAACAGAAAAACCCAGTTCAAGGACCTCCAGTTTGTACTTAAGTACACTACTTGAGTAAATATACTTAGTTACTAACCACCACTGGTATCTCTTTTAGACTATATTTGAAACATCCATCTTTAAAAGCCTTTTATATTTGCGAGGTGCCTCCAAAATCTTAATTTGTGATTACCGCTAACTAATCTGATGCTGCTGTGTCTAGCACTGTTGTTTCATATTAAATTTGGTCTAATTTGTTTTCCCGTTTTATTACATTTCCCAGCTAATTATCTGCAATTTTCCCGCTAATGATCTCAGTGTAAAATTGACGAGTGTTCGGTGTAATCTGAGGAGCTGAACATTGAATTATACAGTTATATCTTTGGATGCTGGTGGAATCAGGAGAAAAAAAAGACAACAACAACAAGAATAAAACAATGGCCAGCAATAAATGCAACTGAGTGTTGAGCTTCTGGAGGGTTCAGCTGAAGTGAAAATGTATTTTTATACAAACTGTTCAATAACAAGACAGTTGTCAGTTCCTCTTCATCATCCTGTGTATATCACCTTGTGGTGCCCTTGCCACAACAATGATGTTATTATGGTACCTGAGAAATGTGTTGTTGAACCTGAAAACGTTTTGTAGAACATGTTCAGTGATGACAAAACAAGTTATCACTACTAAATATAGTTATTTTATTATTATTGTTGGTTGTTTAAGAGCAATATTCTCAAGTAAGAGAAAAAAAACATTAAAAGGGATAGTTCTGATTTTATCTACAACAGATGGCTGGCGGCACGCTCCCAGGTTGGGGGAAACAGGAAGAGTTGTGGTCTAGGAAGCAAAGCAATGTACTGCTGTGGACAGGGTCAGCAACAGAACATATTTTAGCC
>JAJHUR010077846.1:0-27371 GCA_027495735.1 Lutjanus campechanus | reverse complement strand
AGGGAGGGGTGGGGGGAGCTCTGTATGGGGAGTTGTATCTACAACATGTGACAGCTGGCACTTAAAGGGGGGAGGGCATTCATTGTAAGACTGAATTTTTTAATTGGAGGCTAAGTGGAGACAAATGATTTCGCGAATCAAATCTGGAAGTCTGCGTGGCAGTCTGTTGTTTGTGAATACCAATTTTCCTTCCTGTTAAGTCAGAGAAAAAATAGTGTTTACAATGCTGAAGATTTCCAATTGTCTTATGTGAGCTTTCGGTGAGAGTTACTGAAGTATGAAATGAGGCAAATGCCGGAGTTGGTTATCTTTCTGAAGCTCCTTAACTCCAGGCTCTGTGGAATTCTGGGATATGTAACTATGACCAGTGATGTGTTCAGAGGCGCTGGGACAGGACAATGTTTCTGTGTCTGTTAATCAAAAGCCGAGCCGTGCTTGTTGTAATATGTGTGTGAAGGTGATTTCACTTCATTCACTTCAAACTAGCTTGCGTAACAGTTGACAGCATGTTTGTCAGATCAACTCTGGTGTCCAATGGCACACATCTACACAACTTTGCAGGGTGAAGGAAAGGTCTGCCGCTGCCCGAAGCACTTCATTCACACACAACAGAAGGCAGATACTGTTGCACAACACACAAACATACACACACACACACACACACACACACACACAAACACTCACGGGCAGCAGCTCTGCACTTCAGCTCATGCCTCCCCAGATTCAGCTGCTCTCATTCAGAGTTACTATGGCCTTTAAGTGCCTCTAAACTCCCACACTTTTAAGGCCACTGAGTGGAAAATCGGCTAAACAAACACTTCATCAGCACAGAGGCAGCCTCGCTAGTCTATGTGCCATGCATGAAGAAATATGGTGGGAGGATGTCTGTGCGTGTGTGGAGGTGTAGGTGTGTGATGGAATAGGAGGATGGAGAAGTGTTTTGTGTTAACGAAGTGTGTGAGGGGGCAAGAAAAAAAAGAGGATGAGGCTGGAGTGAGAAAATGTGTCAGGAGCCTTTGTCTTGCCTAATTTCAGCGGTGTGCTGTGGCCATAAAGATGAACAGATTTGAAAATTAGTCAATTAATCAATTAGATGAAAATAAGGGACCACTTAACAGTAAGACTACCCTTGTAAATGACTTATAAATGGTTTATAATTAGGTTGTAAACACTGAATACGTCATTATATCATCAGCTAACTATTTTTTTAATGAGTTACTAGCATTAATAAGTGACAAAAGGGATCCCTATTGTAAAGTAGAGACTGACCAATATATCGGTCAACCGATATTACATCTTTTTATGTATTAATTCAGGTTTAATATGTACCTATATTTTGCTTCATTTGTGTGTTTTTTTAAATGATTATTTACAGTATAATGTTTAAAAACACCCGTAAAGGTTTAGTGTTTCAGTGTTTCAACAATAAAGTTTAAGCCTTGAATTATTCTGTGTTGTCCACTTTTGAGGGATCATTGCAAAATAATTGTTTATGCATATTCTACATTCTGTAGATCGTATTCTGTATAAAGATTATCAGTCAATACATTCATTTTTTTGCCCCCTAATATTAGTATCAGTATCAGCCCCAAAAACCCTGCATCAGTTGAGCCCTACTGTAAAGTAAAAACCCCATCGCCACTTTATTAATAACTTATGTCATATCAACACTAGTGAAATACGAGGAAGGCTGCTCATAGAATGCTACAAATGTCAAGGTAAACAATATTGCCAAAGCCTTACTCTGTGAATCTGGTAGTTGTAGATGTTATTTTAATGCCAAATGAAACTTTGACTATTAATATATGCTGATGGTGGTTAAACATTAGTAACTTATTAACTAATATCTGATTAAGCTGACAGGTATAAATGCTGCTGTCTGAGAAGACAAAGTAAACTCAGTAAGCAATGAGATCTGAGGCTTCACAGTACAGATAAATACAGACTCACTGTTTTGCAAGCAACTGGTCACTGTTGCCGTTTTTATTTGATGTGTTTTAACAGCTTATTAATATTTTAAAAGTCTTCACAACCTAATTAATAGCCTAATTATAAATCATTTATTAATCTTTCATAATGGTAGTCTTGAAATCCCAAGCTATTTTGAAAATCAATTATCATTTCAGTCATTTTTCAAGCAAAATGTCAAACATTTCTGGCGGGGGATACGTCCATACATCAGAGAGTGACAAACGTTACAAAACATACTGTGAATAAAACTTAATACATCTATCTGCCTCGGAGAGATTTTCATCTACAATAGTGAAGATAAGATAACAACTCTCATGATCCTCAGCTACTTCACAACGTCATCAAACTACATCTTGTGTTAGTGTTTTAATGTGAGAGACCTTTAGTGGCAGAACTTACTTGATTAATAGTAAAGACAATCAGCAGATTAATCATCAACGAAAATAATTTTTACTTGCAGCCCCTCAGAAGAATACAATGGATTGCCTTCTATGCACTATTTTTTTTGGACCTGATTCCGCTGTGGAGTATCAGGAATTTGACACATTATCCAATCTGCAGGTCACACTCTGTCTGATTCTCTTTATGGTGCATTTTTGACAGATGCACTCAAAGCACACAACTGTCAAAACATGCAAGATCTGTTACCGTCTTTTGTTCCGCTCCTTGTTTCACTGACAGCACACAAAACAACATGCCACTGCTTGGCTAGAAGCATCAAAGGGTTATTTTTAAAAAATAAAATATCAGGCAATCATCATGAGGCCTAATTACTTTGTTTTTATTTGTCCTTTTAAAAAACAGTCAACTCTTCAGTCAACTCTTCAAAATGATTTGGCTTCTTTGGATGCCGGCCCCTCAAATAAGTCTGATGCTTGCTTTCCAACTGCCAGGTTCAGTTTTCAGATCCAAACTCCCATTGACATCGCACTGTAGTGGAGAGGCTGCATGCCAAATTAACATCCAATGTCGTTAAGTTCTCATGTAACCTGACCCAGCTGGACCTGGAATACTTTTTTTTTAAGCATACAACAAACTAAAATTGGCAGTTCCCTTCCAGTAACTCAAATAAAAAGTGGTTAAAGGGATAGTTTGGATTATTTGAAGTGGGGTTGTATGAGGTACTTAGTCATAGTCCATAGTCAGTGTATCACCTGCATTAGATGCCTGTCGACACGCCACCACTTTGGAGGAGCGGAGAGGAGCACCAGCACGGAAGCTGAGCAACGTACTGCTGTGTACAGGGTCAGCAACAAAATGTATTTTATATGTTTTGCATTTTGCTGCTGACCCTGTCTACAGCAGTTCTTGCTTAGCTTCCTGCACCAGTACTACTCTCTGCTTGACCCAACTGGGCATACAGATGGCCATCTTATTGGTAATACACTGATTATTGATAAGTATGGGTATTTATCAATAAGTCCCACTTCAAACGATCCAAACAATCCCTTTAATCATGTATTTCTTCATTCTGTACATGTGGTCATCATGTGAATGTGAGAGAGGGGTGCAAATCTGAGGGGGTTCCAAGAAGTGAAGGACTATGAGAGGTCATGGACACACGGTGATAGAGACATCCATATGGTGGTGTGAGGGGGGTTCTGGGCATGGAAATGAGCCAAGAGGGAGGAGGGGAGAAAGAGTGAGTGATCATGGGAAAAGGCAAGAGAGAGTTCACTGCTCCAAGTTCAATAATATTCCCCCTGAGGTTTACTGCTACTCTTCATCAACAGATATTTGATCAGTACACACATGTGAACACACATCCACAAGGCTGGAGTTAAGATTAAGTTCACCCCTGTCAGGTTAGTGGTAGCACATTAAGGTGCACCCACCTTATCTCCTGTAGCCTCTGGCTTCCTCCTCATCCACCTCCATTTATTTGCAACTAAAGAGCAGAGCAGCCATGTGCAGATCATGTGCCTCTTTGGCTTCCTGTCCACGTATTAGAGGCAATCTCTATTGTTACAGTCCATAATTGGGTTGAAACACACCGAAAACGATGCCCAATATCGTTTTTCATACCTGCAGTATGAAAATCAATATTTCGGAACAGAACCTCCCACTTCTTAATATAGCGGCAAATGAGCATCACTTGGCTCAAGTCCAATCCTCCGCTGCTTCTTTCACCTCTCTCTTTCTCTTTCTGCCTCTCACTTCTGATTCTTCCTCCGCTTCTTGCAAAACTTTTCGCAACCCACCCCTCCAACTTCTCATCTGACATCTTACCAACACACATTCACATCTTTGCATGCAGCTAGAATTACCGCCTCGCGCTTATATGCCTCCGCCAACCGGTCAAGTTGCAGTTTACATTTATCTCTGTTCAAACTCATACATGTAGAGAAGACTTGGGTGTATTTTTTTGGCAAAATGGAAGTATAGCTCCAGTGAGTATTTCCATTGGGAAACATGCTGTCATCACTAGAGAGACTATTTTTTACAGAAAAGCACAGACGAGAGAGCTACAACTGTTTTCTGTGATGTCACAGTGAAGTTGATCTTCGACCTTTTGGATATAAAATGTAAATCTCATCATTTCATCCCATTAGATATGTTGTTTGAAATGTTTTCCTTGACTTTGATTTCCAAAATCTAATCACTTCATCCTTCATCCATCCAACTCAGGCATTCTTGAGATACATTCACAAGAATGAGTCAGACAGATGGACGGACAGAAAAATCAAAAACATGATGCATCTGGCCACAGCTGTTGCCAGCACGCAGGCATCGAAACAGAACACCCCTGTAGTAAATGCTCTTCTCTATCCCATGCTCTACTGTAGCTGAAAAGGGGATAATTTGAATTTTGAATGAGGGTGGAAATGGCACTTACCTGAGTCACACGAAAATGTCTTGGATGTGTCGTCACAGAAGATGATCGCCACAGCGTGCTTTTTTGTCTCCCGCGGCATCCGGGTAATGTTCTTGATGTTATGGAGCTCAGTGATCTAAAGAGGAAGGAGAGAGTGGCAGCAGCACATTACCTTGAATGAACACAGCCAGCAGCAGAAGCAGCAGAAGCAGCAGCAGCAGCAGCAGCAAGGCTTAATTGCCATCTTGCACTGCTTTGCTGAAAGTGCAATAGTAGTTAGAGGCTTAGCATATAAAGGATGGCAAAGTAAAATAGAAATGTGGGTGATCTTAAAGGGATAAATAAATAATAGCTGTTTTCCCGCTGATTACGAAAAGCTCTTCTCAAATAGTAAGAAATCATCCACAATGTCAGCTCTCTGCTCTCTGTGGTAGTCGCTGCATTGTGCTGTGTATTACGTGATGTATTGCTATTTATTTTAAAAGCACTTTATGAATAAATGCGACCTGATGTTCATTCTGTACACACTGTGCATCCACCGTTCAAGTGCTTCTCCTTGAAACTGCTTTTTCAGTCAATAGGGGGGAGGGCGATCAAAAGCATCTAAATCACTTTACCAGGAGACCGATCGCGAATAGAAAAAAAAGAGAAGATTACATTTAATTGAATATCACCCGCATTTACAGGCCATTTTGTTCAACAGTCTTCTGTGTGTTCACTCTGCCTGGGAGATAAGGCCCATTACATTATTGTAGTCCATTGTGTGCTAACTATGGGCCCTCTGCCAGACTGTTGGGAATGAATTAGCTGGGCTCACTGCCCGTATAGTAAAGCTTGACTGTTTAAGGTTAAAAGACCAGACCTAATAGCACACACAACATATGTGGACTAGAGATTTCTCTGCTCGATTACTTTACTTATAATAAATTCCCCCTTCTAATGTCCAACATGCTGTGCTCGGCAAGTTACGCAGAGAGATTAAAAAAAAAAAAAGCTTTCAACAACGAAGCAAGGAAATACAAAAAAGAGAGAAAATGGAGAGGAGGCTATGGATATTGAAAGATAACATATTTTTCATTTGTTATGTCTTATCCCCCTCAAAGATAGTTATCTAAATATTTTATATGAGGTGATTTTTTTTTCTTCCCTGTGAAGATACAGTATGTATTTGTCCTCGGGCGGGCTATTCATACATATAACTGCCACAAAGCAAGCATCAACAGTGGGAATTTCTGAGCCGTGAATTCCACCAGCCTCTCATCTCCTTCTCTGTTTGTGTTCAGTGTGTAACTGTGCATGTTTTAGTCTCTCTTCGTGTGTGTGTGTGTGTGTGTGTGTGTGTGTGTGAAGCCGGGTTTCTAAGGGAGAGATTTGGGTGCATTCCCAGCCTAAGGCGCTAGAGTCCGAGCAAAGTGAATCATTTGTGATGAGACCTATTCCTCATCTCCTCTCTTCCTCCTTCTTCTCGTTTATTTAAAGGTGGATGTTAAATCACATGTAAAGAAGACTAACAGTCTACAGGCGCGCTAGAGGCTCTGCGAGCCTGTGCTTAAGAGTTACGTGCTAATGTCAGGTTGCTAACATGCTCAAAATGACCGAGCTGACATGCTGATCTCTTAGTTTAGTGGTTTAGAATGCTAACATTTGCTAATTAGCATGAAACACACATTACAACTGAGGAAGTATTTAGTATTGGAAAAACTGACATTTTGACCTGATAGTGTCACTATATGAAAGATAAGGGATGAAGTAAGTATTTACCAGAGGCGTGGAGTCTCAGTTTTGACGACTTTAGACTCAAATTGACAAAATAGAAAAAAATCTTGACTTGGACTTTAAGAGCACAATATGTAAATTCTGCCACTAGGGACCTCTCACATTAAAATAACAAAAGACGTAGTTTGATGACATTGTAAATTAGCATGGGATCATGGGAGTTGTTGTCTTCACTGTTAAACAACAACCATAGCTGATGAAAATCTGACATGACTCAGGCAGAAATCATTTTCATGAATGTGTAAATATTTAATTCTTCTTCATATCATGTTCAGTCATGTTCAGAAAATTTCTTTCCTCACTCTCTGACCTATTCAATGTATCCCATGTTTTCCTGGAAGTAATATCAACTATTGGCTAGTAAGAGAAGACACCACTACTTTCAATACTTTAATAAACTATGGATCTGTCTGTTTGGAAACACTGTTGGAAATATTTGCAATAATGTAACACAACTCAAAAAATATAGATCATATGCCTAGCATTTTTTGATATATATATTATAGCTTTTACACCAATGACTTCACTTGGCTTGAGCCTTTTGACTTAAAAATACTTACACCAATACCGTACACCAAGCCCAAAGATTAAATAGTATATTATTTTAAAAAATGTGCCTTGACTCAATTCATCCCCCTTCATTTCCTGAAATGACTTTAACCATAACATTATTCACTCTTAACGTCATTCCCTCACAAAGTCTACATTTATTTCCCCAACTCCACTTTGTTTGAACCAATCCAACAGCACCCAAAACAAGACAGAGATGCAACAACTCCCAATTTGGTTCAACACTGAAGTCACACAAAGAACAGTTGCACAAAGAATACTCTGTTAGCACTAATGGCATTATATTTGGTGAAGAATGCAATATAATTTGTTTAGGACTTGACTTGGGACTTGGCTGTCTTGACTTGGGAGTGCAAAGACTTAGACAATAGCTCATGAGACAAATCACTAGAAGTTAAAAATGTCAACCTGCTGGTGGCTCTAGAAGTCAGGGGATCACCAAAGGCATTAAGATTCAAGTGCAAGTGTGGCTAAGAATCATAACACCTCTATGCTTTACTGGTTATTTCCACTTTCATATGCACATGTATTGTGATTAGGCATTTAAATACAGCTCCATCTCTCCATTTTAGCTGCCTCTGTCAGGAGCTAAGGAGAGCTCGAGGAATGTAGCACACAGAAAAACAACTTTTCACAGGGCTAAAAATATTGCTAAAAATATTCAGGGATTGTTCTACTGTGTGGACCGGCGCTTCTCCGTCAGAGAAAAAGGCACAGAGAAAGAGAAAGAGTGGGAGTAGGGGGGATATGGAGAGAGAGAAAAAGAAAGAAGTGGGAAAGAAAGCCAATCCCCTTTGTGTTGATTCTGTAAATCAGCCACCAGTGCAGCCTATTTCCTCCCAAAGCACTGCAGCGTTGAATGAAGCCCTCAGACGGGACCTTTCTTGATCTTTGTGGCGATGCATTACCAGGTGCACTGGTGCATGTGTGCACTCATCGCTCACTCCAGCGCTGGGGTGTATGAGATGCCGCTGGGGGGGGGGGGGGGGGGGTGTAACAGCCACACAGGACGCCCTGTGTGACAGCATGATGCAGTGTGCAGGGAGACGCTTCATTCACAATACATGGCTGATACTGTAGCAGCAAGGGACGCTAACAAAGTGGATCAAAACATCCATCTAGCTTGTGTTTGCATGCTTTGTGGGAAATTAAAGGAGAAATCTGTCACATGTTTACTGTAATTTATCATAAAATGACCATATGTCATCAGAGATTAGGGGAACTAAATTAAAATACTCACTTCTCTGTCAACAATACTACAACCATAGCGTCTTCCTTCGAAATTTGTATTCTGGGCCGAAATAACTGTTTTAGTTTGCCTGTTTCATATCTAGTTTCATATCGAGTTCAAATTGATCCTGAATGTTTGCCAAATTTGTAAGTGTTTGTTTAGGAGTTGTAAGAAATCATTAATAATCTTTAATAAGGAGTTGATGTTTATAACAGTTAAATTGAGCAATATGTTAAGGGAGACTGGAAGGCAATAAGGCAGGCAGTCACTGAACTTCAACTCCAGAGTGTGTATTTTCATAGCAGTAGACTTTTATTTTCAGGATAACAGGCTTAGCTTTACATCAACAGACCGTTCTCGTCGTTGCCTGTTATTGTCAAATTACAACGTTGCACTCGTCTTGCACTCCTGTAGTGTTCCTGCAGCCTGCCTGAGATTCCTCGAGTCTGGGGAGGAGGGTGCGGGGAGAAACAACTCCCTTCAACCATAGACTGTGCATTAAATAGGATGTCAGCGTATTTAATATATAGTCTATGGATCCAACTCACTATGTGGACTGCAGTGCTCATTTTTGGACACACAATTGTCGCTATTACTACTGAAACTCCAAAAATGTGAAATTTCCACCGTGTTTGAGAAATCCACAATGTAATTCATAATTACAGGGTAGCAGACAAACTGTTGAGAGACTACTAAATCAGCTCTCAAACTGCAGCCACGTAGGAAATCTGGTGTCAAAGTCCCCTATCAACTGCTCTTATCTCCTCTCATTACGATAAAACACTGTTCACGGTGCTACTCCTTTAACATCATCTCCCCGCACCATGATAATGAGCTATAATTGGAGTATTTCAAAGGGCTTAAGAGGTGGGGAGAGAGATATTATACTTTGGATTATTACTTTAAAAGGGGAGGGTAGAGGCCCAGGGGGATAAGATAAAGTCGCAAAATGTGTCTTAATGGATCCTTAACTCCATCATCTGTGGCCAATGGACAGAACTTTCTTACATGAAGATTGAACAAGGTTCTTGGAGTGTGTAATACATCTTAATGCTCAGTGATAGCATTTGTTCCATAGGTTTAATGTGCTTTCTATTTTTAATACAACGTAAAAACACCCACCTCGAGTAACTGTATCCTTTAAGTGCATTTTAAAAACTTTGTGTTGATTTAAGAGAATACATCTCATGCCTGAATACAATCCTGGTTCCTTATTTTTGGTGGGCGATCATTGGCGTCAGATTTTTATCAGCTAAAGCTAATTAATTCCACCAGTTGGCCAAATTGCAAAATGAAACCCTTGGCTGTTGTCTGGTGAATGTGCTCTGCATGCCGATGTAGCAGTAGCATTTAGACTCGGCCAGAGACCGTTCCCCAGGGAGTGACACTCCAGGTTTAATCTCCTTTTGGAATTCAAAATGACAAAGACACACTTTAACACTCATGATCGTCTGGGGACCATGGGTATCTACACAGGAGATCAGATTTTAGTTTTGTCAAACGGGAAGGGTTGTCTGATGGTGGCGAGAGACAAAAGGTCACGGTGTTACCAGATCATTAGGATTCATACTCCAGAGATTGTGAATATTGATTCCTAATTTAATGGCAATCTGCTCTCTACATGTGGTTTTATCTTGATCAGCCACTGGGTTGACTGACATCAGGCTTCACACAAGCAACAACAATGTAAATTTAAACACTTAATAAACATGGCTTGTAAACCACACAGAAATAAATATCCATAAATGTGAATAAAGCTCCACACACTACAGTCTCCACATACTTTGTGTTTTTATTTAGGGCCTGACCAATACTTGATTTTTGGGGGTATTTTGGATACCAATATAATGGAGTAATAAAAAACCATCCAATATTGATATGCTGGCTGATATTCTTCATTTATGAATATGAAATCCAAAATGACATCAGGGCAATGAAACGATAAAGTTTCACTGGTATTTTTAAAGATATAAATAACTATGAATAAAAAAAACACAAACAAAACAACTTGAATACAGAAAAGGGATCAAATACATAAAATGCTGCCTATTTACCTAAACAAACAAACACAACAAAAACAATCTGCATTATACTCTGTAAAAGAATATCAGACAACACATACGTCAATACCAGTATAACTGTGCTAGGCCAGAACTGGTCTGATAATATCAGCCGACCAATATATTAGTCTGGCTCTATTTTTATTGGCTTTTATTAGCACAGTGTAAACTTTGATATTTGAGAAGTGCTTCATCATATAATTTATTATTTATGATTGCAACAGCTTTAATGATTCCAAAAACTTTTTCAAAAAAAAAAAAGCAATGCTTGGTCCAAAATGTCAGAAAACAGCTGCAGGAGATATATTCAAAAATAGATTTTTAAAGATGTTGATAAGATTTTCTCCAAACTTTTCTTTTAATTTAAATTATCACCTTACCCTCTGGGAAAATGTCATTTTGGCATTTTTCATTATTCTGACATTTTAAAGAGAGATAAATCAGGTAATAGAGAAAATAAGTAGGATATTTATGGATATTGAATTTTCTGTTGATCGACTATCGCTGCGTTTCCACTGCAGGGACTTTCACCAGGGACTAGGAACCTTTGGAGGAACCACGGTCTAAAGTAAGTTCCAGGGACATTATTTTCCCCTGAAATAGTGCTTTTCCAAAAGCTCAGCACTGAACATTTGTGATTGGTCCAGTACTCGTAGAATTGTATTCCAGCCACCATTTTAAAGCATCTGCAGCTACACACCAGTTTAATGAGTTACAGAAGATGGACTTACAACAAAGACCGGGACTTATTGTGTTGCATAAATAATGATGACATTAAATAGCATTTTTATTGTTGTATAGTCACATGCAAAAATGATACATAAAAACAGCTTTGTCATACATCAGTGGACTAATTTGCCTGATCTACGTGGGTTGTTAGACTGCAGTGGAAATGCTGACAACAACAGGCTGAAGGAACCTTTTAGTAGTAAAGTTTCTGGCTACTTTAGGTGGAAACGTGGCTTGATTGAATATTTAACAAATCCTTTCAGCTCTAATATTCTTGTGGCTCTAATGCTGTACAATCTTAAAAAGGTAAATTAATGGATTAAGACAAATTGACTGAAAATCTGATTGATCAGAATGTAATTTATAATATGTTTCAGTTGTGTGTGTGTTTACCTTGTGGAAGCTCCTGAAGTACGCTGCCTTCTCGTCTGGGTACTTCTCTAACCGTCGGGGTCCTTTACTGGAGGCCTTCTTGAACACCAGCCAACACCTCCGGAAGATCTGACAACAGAGAACGATGGCAGCCCCCGTTACCAAAACACAACTCACCCCGAACAAAGAAATACATTAAGGTGTAATGGGAGATATACACTACAACAAAACACAAACTGACTGTCCGGAGAGGACGATTCCCACTAACTACAAGACAATAAACCAGGACAACTCAACCTGACATCATATTAACAGGACAAAAAAAAAATCAGCTCCTGCCATCCCAAAGCAGAGAGCAGAGAAATCAATGACAGCTACCGCCCCAGAGTTCAAGCAAACTATTAACCACTAACATCTACCTTGACAAAATCTGATCATCAAAGCAACTGAACACTTTAAAGCTGTGAATGTTTTTCCATTCATCAAAATATTGATTGGCCTCAGGGTTCATTCATATCATTTACTACTGGAAGGCACCGACATAAAGTACATAAAACTGATTCTTACCCTGATTAAGCAAGTTGATGTCAAGATGAGAGTAAAGGCACCAAACAGAAGACTTGTGTTATGCCTCATGAATCAAACACCTCTGAAAAACAATTTGCAGAATGTATCTCATTTAAATGTTGTAATCTCACTATTATTGCATTGAGATAATACACTGCCTCTCTATGACAGCTGATTGTACATTATCAGAGTTTTAGGACTCAGTAAATGTTTTCATTTTGGTCAATGACAACTCCAATTACTCTTCCATAGAATATATGCATGGGGTTGGTATTGCTCAAGTATTATAAGTTTACAGGCCATTCAGACACTCAAGCATCTACTGCAATACATTAAAGGTGCTGCAATTCTGAAAAAAAAAACAGTTGATTGTTAAGTCCCATACCAAGGTTGTCAACTACCAACAATTTGGGGTGGTGGCTCCGGTCTGGTACCATCCCAAAGTGTTGGTATTTGACAACCCAGGGATGAGATTCAACAATCAACTGTCTTTCTCCAGCATGGCTTACAGCGCCTTTGAAGAATCTTTTATTCTCAGTCTTCTAATAAATGACCTTGATGAGATAAAGAATTCAGAAAAACACTTCAGTGGTTGTGTGTTGATATTTAAGTTATGAGGGTTCTTAGCTTTTTCAAGAAATGATTTCTTCATGATTTCATCATTTTTCACTTGTTGGACCAATGAATGAAGTAGGACAGCATAAAGACATACTTGCACATATTTGATTGTCCAATTCTGTACAGGAAGGATGACATTGCATTGCATTGGGACAAAACTTAAGCCAGGTTAAGCTGCAATTTGTGCACACAGGTTTGACTTTAATTTTCATGTCTGCCTAGCTAGTTGTATGGTCATGAATGATTGCTTCACACAGACAAATTCACAGTCAAAATTCCATCACAGATACGAACAATTCTTCCATTTCATAGCCAAGTACTTAATTCAACAGTGTACAGCACCACACTGCCTAAAGTAGATATTAAGTAAAGGATAATTTGGCTGCGTCCCTGTTACTATGGTTACTCGTTTTAGATACAGGCTGCACATTCATTCAGAACAGCGAGCACACACTTTCACTGGAACTCCTTAGTAGGTGTCCATTATCAGGAATTAATGGACACATCAGAATTGAGTATTCACTCAGACCATGGTATAAGCCTTAATGGTCCTCGTGCCATTACTGAGAGTGATCGTGGACTGGAACTATAAGGAAGATTCAATCTGCTGTTTGACAGAGGGACAAATGAGTATCTCACATGCAAAGTAAAGCAGCATCAAGCCAGCCAGCATGCCTTACTCTTAATCCAAATAAAGCAGATGCATTCTCTCACCAGTTATTTGATATAATTATTTTGTATGCGGGCATTATTGGCCGAGAATTTAGTTTGATTTTGTGTCTGTCGATGGCAAAATCTTGAAACTTAAAACCATACCCACCAAAACTGCCTTGCAGCATATGCTGAAGGCATATAAAACATACAAAGTGTATGAGGAAAATAGTTATTAAATTTCTTAAAATATTTTGCGAGCAAGGAATGTAGGTTAGTAAAAAATTAATTTGATTTATTTTTAGTTAATTAATAATTAATATGCTAAATTCTAGATATTTTATTGATTCTGGGGCTCATTTATTCATTATTTTCACAGTGGATTGACGGGTTTATTTATTACTGATGCGGCAGATATGGGCTGCAACCACAGGCATTAAACTGCATTAGAGAATATGTGCATATAAACAAATATTGTTCCAGAACTGAAATTAGACGAAGTATTGAACATTTCAAATTCACCAAATAACTTGTGCTCCCAACAGCTTTGAACAAACTGCACTCTGCTGTAGCTTAACAACTTTATAACTTAGTTTCAACCTGGAGTAATGTGCCTCCATTTATGAAAGGCTGCAAAGCATTTCTGTTTCTTGCAACACAATGTGAACTCGCACTCGCACACACCGACACACACCGACACACCGACACACCGACACACACACACTAACTCTGTGTCTCTCTTTCTCTCTGGTGCAGCAGATTACTGTACATTGTATTGATTACTGGACCACATTCCAGCCCTCCCACCAGCTGAGGAACACAAATACAGGGTGTTATGTATCGGACTACTTCAAGGTCAAATCATGAAAAGGGACACACACAAATACACACTCATACTTACGTGAGTTCACAAAACCACTACAAACAACATGATTTCTTAGTTTGTATCATAGATAGACTGCAAACACACATGGATGCACACACATGTTTGAAAATGTACATCTGTCATTGTAACACTCTGTATTGTAGCAGTCCTGTGTAAATCATGTGGCCATCATGAGCTAAGAAGAACTGTTCTTTTTGTTGCTTTGATACGATGCAATTTTCTAATTCAGGGTTGCAACATTATGAGATTTTCACAGCACAATAACCATCTCAAAATAAATCACAACTCCATTCTACAGAGGACTGATAGAGCGCTTCAAGTGTTCTTGCACAACATTATTATATCACAGTGAAGTTGACCTTTGATGTTTTGGATATAAAATGTCATCACCCCATCATTTTATAACATTAGATAGTTGAGAGAAAGGAGTATGAATTCTTGTTTATGGTCAAACACATATTTTGTCAGGTGACAGTGTCCTTGACCTTTGACCTCCACATTCTAATCAGTTCACCCTTGAGTCCATGTGAACATTTGTACCAGATTGGGAGAAATTCCGTCCAGGTTTTCCTGAGGTATCATATTCACAAGAATGGGACGGACATTAAGTCACAGCAACCTTTGACTTCCAAAATTCTTGAGATATTCCATTCAGAAGAACGGGACAAACATGAGGTCACAGTGACCCTTAACCACCAAAATGTAATCAGCTCATCCTTGAGTCCAAGTGGTTGTTAGTACCAAGTTTGAAGAAATTCCATTGAGGCATTGTTGATATATTACATTCACACATGAAATTTGATATGAACTTGATTTTTTTTTTTTTAAATGACACTAATACAGTAGAATTCAATACAGTAAATGAGCAAATGTGCACAGTATGATAGCTGTCAATTTTCCTACCACAGTAAACAGTGAAACCAGTATACCACTGCAGCCCTAACTGGGGTTTTAAACACTTCACTTATCTTTTAAAAAATGCAAGAATTTTATTCTTAATCCATAAAGAAAGACTTCCAAACACCTGCACGCCTAAATTTGGGGATACATGATTTTCTTTGAACGTAAACATCTGTAAGGATCAAGAACAAGAGCTGTTATTATTGCTCTATTTAAATCACTGTATCACCCCACGACAATACTTGCAAAGCCTGAATTTCAAATCATACCCATCGTCTTTACAAAACCAGTTTCATGCTGTAAAAAGCCAGTACAGACAGAACAGTGCAGTTGAGAGGCAGAATAAGTGTGATGGCCAATAGCTTATGAGTCCCATGTGGTTGCCTATCTTTAATAGTGGGACCCCTCTATTTCCTGGTGGAGACAGCTGCTATCACTCTGCCTGATGTATGATTGCCCTGGGCCGCATGGTTGTGTTGGGGAACCATGGATGTACGATTAATTTGTTTACTCAGCTGGTGTACTTCATAAAAGGCCCACTGAGTTGAACTTGGCACTTTGCAGTAATTGACTAGAGTGGATCCCTAGGTCCTTATCGGTCTGCCTTGATGGGCCTCCATTCTAGTTAAGTGTTGCCCAGGCCCATTATAAACCGCAAACAACACAAAATAGCGCACTACACACTCTCTAATGCACTGTGGATCACTCTCCACGTCAACCACAGAATGCTTTAAAGAAGTAAAGAAACAAATGGGCGATAAAATCTTTCTCAAAATTGAACATACTGTATTTATTTCCATAACAATGCCCAAAAAAACTAAAAAAAAGTGCAGCTTTGACAGAAACACAAGCGTAGATGTGAATCCCTTTTGACAATGGCCATTATCACATTTGCGACTTTTAAGCAGTAAAATTAAAGCTAGCCTCAATTCCCCTTTGGGAGCTTGAATCAAAGCAATGCTGCCTGCTTGCCACACACAAAGTAATTCACCCTAGGAGTGCTCAGATTAAGTAATTATACTAGCACAAAAGCAAGCTCAGTGAGATAGCTTGTGCATAATAAGAACTAGGGGGTATGAATGGAGAGGGCTTAATTTTGCCTGTTCCACAGTTGTCAATGCTTTGTCAAGGCAGTCCTATTCTCAAGCTGCTGGTGGTTCTTATTCAGAGAGACACTCTTACACTGATTGTAATTACACAGACGTGAATGAGACTCTCTGCTGGTTTGGTGCAACTCATTTAATGCCAGAACTGTGCAGAATACACTGCTTGGCACTGGGAGCCAACTCACCAGTTCCAGAAAAAAAAAAAAAAAGTGACGATGAAGAGGACCATTCTGGTGAAAATGAAATAATTTTTGCTGTGACTTGTCCTCTGATTACTATTTAGTGAAAGCAATTCTTTCTCAGCCAAATCTGTGTTATACCTTTGGTCGATTACACAAAGTAGGCAGGGAAAAGCTTTTACCACACAGAGTTTGGAAAAGAAATGTCCCATGCATAAAGTAATCTACAAATAAAATTGAACTTGGCTTGTTTACATGGGCAAAAAGGCAGGCTTGTGACCAAAAAAGGACCAATGCTGTCTTTGGCTTTGATTGCTGCTGTTTGTGGAAGCCGGCCAGCCAGCCTTGTTTCAACAGCCTCTGTAATTCTGATTGCCCCTGCAACTGATTGACAATGTCATGTGATTGGATGCATTTTTTTATGTTAGGTCCTTTGTGCCTTGCAGCTTTGATTTCCTTCCATTAAGTTATACTATTTCTTGTTTGTTTGTTTCTTGTTTTCAGAAGTCATGTGTACTTCAACAATTACTCACAAGCATGTAGATAAATAAAGTGACTTTGCTGTTGACCCTGTCAATTACATTGACTTTCAGAAGTAGAACTCTGTAAATAGTATCCATTCACAGAACTCCCTGGGGAACTGTAGAGCAGGCATTGACTGTGGTGGTGGTGATAGGATAGTGGAAGGATGAAGCGGCAAAGCAACAAAACAAAAGCCTGCAATGACAGCAGAGAAACAGAAGAGATACAGTGGTTATATTCTGCATAATATTCTGCAGCTAAGAGATTCATTGGTCCCAATTAAATTACTGGATAATAATTGAGAGGTGCAGACCCCGAGTGATGATGAAATCAGAATTATAATTGTCTTCCTACTTGAACTTACACTAACAGCTTTATTTGTATTTATTTTGTAGGGTAGACCAGATAGGAGAGCATTACAATAGCCCAGTCTTATAGAACTAAAAGCGTGAATTTGTTTCTTTGTGTCACTAAGATTAAGATGGTATGACCCATGCATTTTGGGGTTTAAGCGTGCTGCAGTAGTCAGTGTTACTGGCGTTTCTTGGTGTTTGTGTATACACTAATTACACACTAATTACATTATGTCCACTGCCCCCATAGTCATTTGCTTTCTTAAAAAAAAAGAAACACATTTAGTTCATTTTCACATATCAGCACCCACAGTTATCAAATAAATAAAACTCTAATTTGTAAAATACAAAGCGGGTTAGATCAAGACAACAACAGATGAAAGTGTCATCTTCATGCAGCAGCCAAAATAAGTGAGAAAGCACAGAGTAACAGGAGTCAGATTTCAAATATCACGTGACAAGAGTAAGGGGAGTTGATCAACAAGAAAATGGCAGCGGATTTGGCGTCAAAGCATAACTCAAAAGCACCTATTTGGCAGTATTTCAGATTTAAACCCAGTGCTAATAAGGAACCTCATAACGTTGTTAAGGCAATCAGTAAATTTTGTGTGATGAAGGTGGCAGCATCTGGACACCTCTACCTCTTCACAAGCGAGGCTACCAAAATGGGCTTCGCAGCAAAAGTTTGACCAGAGAGGCCAGATCATTAAAGTAAGCCCCCTACAGATATTGAGCGACATCAACAAATATCTTTTCTTGTAATAAGTCCAAGACACCACGTGTCTTTTCTACCTAAGTTAAGCAGCTTCTCAGCTGGGGTCCTCTTAAAGACAAAATATTAAATCTGATTGGCAGGTCTCGGTCTCAAAGAGTGATTAATGAGTGAAAGGCTTGTCATTAAAAGTTAGTCAGAGAAGTCTGTATCATCTGCACACACACACTCCTTACTCAACACGTACCGACTTAGACATGCACACACACGTAATTATCACCATCTCAGCACTCCACAATGGCAGGTCAAATATAGCCTCAGTATGTAAGTCTCTTGGAAACAAAATCATTCATTTGATCCACTGGTCGAAGCCGTGCTTTCAGTGGACAGCAAAATTTAGCAGGTCACAAGGATCAGAAGAAAATGAGAAAACTTGCGCCGAGATTTAAAGAAGTAATATAATTGTGTACTCATTTAAATTCAGGGAGGTGGGATGAGCTCACAGGGCCACTGGGATCCAAACGAGATTGGGTCATTAAAATTTAACACTTCATTAACACAATCTTAGAATGATTTATTAAAGAAAATTATTTTTTCAACACAAGTTGCCAACTATGATTGTGGGTGGTGTGTGTGTGTGTGTGTGTGTGTGTCTGTGCATGTGTGTCTCTGTCCTCTTCATTAATAAGTAAACAGACCAAAAACAGAAATGAATGTGAGGAAAATAAATAAAACTCTTTTGCTTTTTCTCTATGGTTTAAAATGGCCTCTATGTTTGTGTGAATATATATTTGTATTTTAACTAATGCAGCAATACAATGCAACGTTTATTACGATGTATGTACCATCTTATTTTAACTTTCATTGAAAAAGTTAACAAATTAATTAAATTACAAAAAAAAACAAAAAAACTTGAATTTACCAAGAAGTATTCAAGTGCTTTGCAGTGACTGGAGTCAAGGCATGAATTTCCAAGTTAAAATAAAGGTTGAACGAATGAATAAATTAATGAATTAAGGCACATCCAAAACCTTTGAAATGTCTAATTTTACCACCATGGACATCCTGAATATATTTAAATATTAGTTTAAAAATAGAACTCTGGCCGTCTCCTGTATGACTATAAAATAACTTTTGAAAGGTCGTAAGTACAACTTGGATCTTTTTTGAAACCTTGTGTTTTATACCGTACAACAGCTGATAATTACAGTATACATTCAATGGTACCAAAGCTATAAAAAACCTGAGTACCCATTCAAGACCACAGTTCACTTCAGTTATTATTATCCTGCCTGAAATCTGTCTAAGACTTTTTTGTCATGGTACTGAAAGAGGTATCAAGTAGCTTTTTTTTTAATACTAGTATTGTATCAAGGTTTAAAAATCTGGTACTGTGACAGGGGTAAGTGCACAATACCTTAAAGAACTTAAAACAAATGACCTCCAGGTGGCCTAGGGGTTTATGATGCTGACATGGTGATGCTGTAATCGCAATGTCCCTGATGCAAGTTTGGCCATGGCCCTTATGTTCTGTCCTTTTGCCTAATAAAGGGGGAAAAAAATCCCCTAAATTATTAATCGTCCTATAAAAGAGGCTTTCACAGTGGGAGGCAGGCCTCCCCAGGGGGGCTCAAAACAATTTCATAGGAGGCTCAAAATATTATATTAGTTATTACATAAGTTTTCAAAAAGAATAAATGCCTTTGGCCATTTTCTTTTATGTGTTTGGTGTAAGCCGAAGTTATGTACAACAGCAATATTAGGCTATTTTGGCTCAATTGTTGAGTGTCTATGAGATCAAAAACAAAAATGACCCCACATCTCAGACTTTGAAAACTTCTATCCTAGAACAACTGAGCAACTAAACTGAGCAGCTGGGCAATTATGGAATTAAGAAAGCCACTTCTGAAAAAAAAGGCACATAACAACATGCCAAGAGTTTGTTAACAAAAAAAAACAAACAAACAAAAAAAAAGGCAGATGCAATGGATTCCTGAAGCAAAATATTCCGAGGTCAGATGAAACAAAGGCCGAGCACTTCAGTTCTCATGCAAAACTGCATCTAGAAAAAGCGAAGCTAAGCTCATAATCCATGTAAGCTCTCTTCCATGAAGAACAGTGGTAGTGACATCAGTTGTGGAAGCTGGAGGTTTTATAAGGATACAGGAAGGAAATGAGTGCAAACTGTTGATGACAACCTGCTTCAAAGTGCTCAAGATGTTTGATTACGAGGACTCCCCATCAACAAGTGAAATCAACACTGAAATGGCTGTGAAGTGGCCGAGCCAAAGCCAAAATTTGAATTTCACTGAAAATATGTATAAAGGAATTGCTTTAAAATTGGTTTCCACTGGCGCTACCCATTCAGTTTGACTGACCTTGAGAAAATGTGTAAATCTGAAAAGGAAAAACACCAAAAGTACCAGGAGCATGTTTTCATTTTGTCATCATGTTGTATTTTCAGTAGGCTGTCACTAAAAATGTAAGAAATACATTTTGTATTCAACCTGCAACACTAAAAAAGACTGAGAAAAGCCAACAGGGTGGAATACATTGTGAAAACATTGTGCTAGATATGAATAAGAGACTCTTTCTTCAGCTCTGAAATGCATCTCTGTATTATTCTAACACTATCAAAAAAAAAACAATGAGTACATCACCGCACATAGCAAGGCAGTGTGTAAAATAGGCAGTAGCGAAAGCAACGAGCTGTAGAGAACATTTCAAGGGCAATCCCTTCACTTTTCAGGAGGTCTGTCCGTGGCAAGGAAAACACTTCAGGAGGCACTTGGCAAGGTACAGCGAGTTCATCAACACCAGCTCTACTACGACAACCATACTGAGACTGTTGTTCGAGGGGACCGGAAGAGGGATGAGAGCCAAAGTATGATCCCAGACAGACAGATGGAAGCAGACTGTCTGATGGGCTCTTATAAAAGGCTCAAAAGGAAACTGACAACACACCTGTATACTTATAAAATAACCTTGTTTTATGGTGTAGTAACATTTAATGCAACAATAAATGTCTTAAAGGGATAGTTCGAATAATATGAAGTAGGGTTATGAGGTACTTATCGACAGTCAGTGTATTACCTACAGCTTAAGAGTTATAAGAAATCATTGATAATCTTTTAGAAGGGATATATGTTTATAACAGTTAAACTTAGCAATATGTTGAGTGTCTATTTTTAGAGCAGTTGGCTTTTGTTTTCTGGAAAACGGATGTAGCTTTACATTGACAGACAAATGACAGTTATAAATAGCTGATCAACTTATATTGTAGGACTCATTGTTGCTTGTCATTGCTTGTCATTGCCATAATATCATTTTGCGCTTGTCTTGCAGTCGTGTAGGTTGTGTCCTTGCAACCTGCAGGTAACCTGCCTGAGCTCAGAGTCTGGGAGGAGGGGGCAGGGGGGGAAACAACTCGCTTCAACCATAGATATATTAAATAGGGATTTACACTATTTAATGTACCGTCTATGGCTACAACTCACTATTTGGACTGCTGTATTCATTTTGAATGCTAGACTGTTACATATTTCTCCTTTAAAAAAGACCAATCTAAAAAATCAATATCAGTTTACAATATTTTCACTACTTTACTTTGCTGTCGGACAGCCTTTTCTGACAGTAAACCACTGTTATATAAGCCAAATATCACTTGTTCTCACTCAACCAGACTCCTCGAATCCAAATGAACCTGTCAAAACACCAAAGTCACACAATAATATAATGAACTCTCATGTTCTGTGGTCAGCTGATTTTGCTTATGGATTTTGGTGATTTGGAGAGAGATATTTGGCTCATATAACAGCGGTTTTCTGTCAGAAAAGGCTATCTGACAGCAAGGTAGCTGGGAAAGCTGGGAAAATAAAATAAAAATACAGTGTAACTGATATAGATTTTTTTGGTGGACCTCTTGAAATATGTTTTGCTGCTGTATATTGATAAGTACCCTCTGCAACCCCACTTCAAATAATCCAAACTATCAGTAACAGGCAGAAGAGGACATACTTTATTAATGCCCCTCAAGGTTTAATGGGTTGCTCAAAGGCAGCAGGAGATGAACCAGCACCTTTCTGTGCTACCAGTCCACACTCTGTACTCTGGTACAAGCTGGACTTGAACAAGCCACCCTCTGGTTCCCTAACTAAGTTCTTGCAGACTGAGCCACTGCCTTAGTCATGGTATTGTCAGACAAAAGACTGAGAGGTCTGGTAGGGAATTTAGGAAGTCGGACACTTTGTGGACCTCGGTAATGAGCCATCTTTGAAGCCTTAGTCATTTTCTGTAAGTGGCCTCAAACAAGTCCATTCACTTCACGATGCATTATCAAACTTCTGGCATTATTAAAGAACTGTCTCGCCTCTCAATAAAATATGAGCCCTATTTCCCCCACAGGCAAAATCACTTGTCATTTGGATGAACCGAGGAACTGTCTAAAGACATGAAAATGATTTCCAATGACAGCCTGCTTCAGGTAAATGACTAATCACATGGCAGAATAAAAATAGCTGCCTGTTAAATTCTCAGGAGCACTAGTGAATATTGAAACACAATCGTAACACCTCAGAGACGTGAATGCATTTATTAGTCCTCAGATATTTCATAAAAAAGGGGACAAATGTGGGATGTGTTTGTACCCTCTTGATGATTCACGTGTCCTACAAACTATGATTTAAAGATGATTACTGCTGCACTTACTGGCAATACAAGACATGAGAGCACTTCAATCAAGGTAGCCCTGCAACACTCAGACATGATGATAACAGGCTGGATTTAGCTGGTACTTAGCATGTAGAATACTGAGCCGTGTTTTAACAGGATTCTGAACAAAAGAAATGAATTTTTAACCTTGTAATTACAAAGAAAACAAAAAAGCAACCATCTGATACGGCACGGCTCTATCTGTGTTTGTTTTTATTCCACGGATGAAGTCTTCCTCCTCATTCAGCTCTGCATAAGGTTTAGTGTTCCCTTGGTGATAATGACGCCTGATGGACTATGACAGACCGGGCCCGGCAATATCAGCTCCTGGTGCTGGCAATCAATTTCAGACGGCGGCGGGGTCCGTGCCACGGTGTCCATCTTTATAATTTGATTTGTTATCAGGTCGGACAGTTGTTACAGCAATCATTGCAGCGATCACTCCGCCAGCCACGACCCCGACCTCCCCTCCCCAAATCCTCCAAGGACTATTCCAGCATCTCAACTATTCTCTGCCAAATGACGACTACAAAAGTTTGTCTTAATTGCACCATCGCTCCCTCTGTAGCTCACTTCCCTGCACTCTTAGAAACAGAGGCGTTAACTAGAACCATAAAGGGTTCTGTGGCTTTCCCTCGTAAGAGAACACTTTTTTGATTCCTGGTAGAACCTTTTGTAAAAGGCCCACTTACAACCTTTTCAGAGTTTTGCCTAAAACCCAACATTAAGGGTTATACCTAGAACCATCTATGAAAGTTTTCACTCACTCAGAACTCCCTATGAGAGGTTCTAAAGAAGAACCATTTTATGGTGCAATGGTTCTGCCCTGAACCTTTGCTGGGTGTTCTAACCTGCATCTTGAATCTTCTCAGGGTGCTAACAAGAACCCATCCAGCATGTTCTACCAAGAACCTTTTTATATTCCAAGGGTTTTGTGTAGAACCCACCCAGGGTGTTCTACCAAGAAACCTTTTTTATTCCAAGAATTTTGTCTAGAACCCAACCAGGGTGTTCTACCAGGAATCTATTTATATTCCAAAGGTTTTATCTAGAACCCACCCAGGTGTTTCTAAAGAGAACATTTTCATATTCCAAGGGTTTGATGTACAACCCATTAAAGGGGTTCTAACAAAAAAGTCCTTTACAGTATATTCCAAGAGTTTTAAGGGGTTCTGCCAAAAACCCATTTATATTAGGATACAAAGAACCCTTGATGAAAGAGTTCTTTTGGAAGAGAGCTCTTTGTTACAAAAAGGGTTCTTCAGTAGCAAATGGTTCTAGGTAGAACCTCAGTCCTTCAGGAAGAACCCTTTGGAACCTTTATTTCTAAGAGTGTGGCTGCCGGCTGTCACCTTTGACTTGATACATAACTCTCATCCCAGCCAGCTTCCCCCCTCCCCTCCCCGTTCCGAAATATATTTCCCGCCGCATCTAAAATGTTTGGACATCCCATAATTTTATAATTCGCCCCTGACTACAGCTGTTGGCAGGGTGGCGAGCCAGCCGCGCCCCAGTTAATCATAGATTACTTTATCTGGGCCATTCCAAATCCTCATGTGTAATGCAGTGCTACCTCAGCAGCAAGTAATCACTGCCCCCCACTTCATCCCAAACACGCACACACCCACACCCACACACACACACACACACACACACACACACACGTACACACACTCCCCCTCCTCACTTTCTCTCCGAGCCTGATTCGTCTCTGTCTCTCCTCCTGCCCTTCTGTCGTCACCCTCTCTCTTCTAAATTTCTCCTCTCCCATTCCTCATCTCTTTCTTGTGTCTATGCATGATTGGACATTCTCATCAAACATTCATGAGCCAAACTGGTCCCGAAATGTAATATCATAGTATTAGTAACCCTTATTTTCACTTGTTAAGGCCTTGGCTGTGACTGGGTGGCATTACACACAGAGTATTCATAGCCAAAAGCTGGATCCCGGTCACAATGTGGCATGAAATATGAAGGACAACAGGTTCCAGCCGATTCCCGAAAAGCAAAGGGTCCGTCTACCCAATATGACAAAGACTGCAAGGGCAGGTGGTATTAAAATGACCATGAATGAACGGAAATAAAGGACAGCAATCAGGAGATTGAGAGAAACCCAGGAAGAATGAAAAATAAAAGAGACCATGAAAGAAAAAAAAAATGAAATAAGAGGCCAAAAGAAAGAAAGTTTGCTCAAAAGAAAGAAAGTTGGCTCCGGAGAAAGGTTGGAAAAGTAAAACTGATCATGAGGTGGTGAGAGCAGCTGCGGCAAAAGTAGAGTTTTCAGAATAGGCCAGAACTGGGTTTTACTTGTGGTCAGACCAGGAGGGTAGATCATGATGACTACATTTTTTACTTTTTGCTGTATTGTTTATAAGAATACATTGTCCCCTTACTGCAGATTTCAGGCCTAACAACACACCACTGTTTTTCAAAGTCATTGCTTTGCAAATCGCAGGTATGTCTCAAGACTGCAATGAAGTCCAGAGTCAAATCCCAAGTCAAGGCAGAGAAGTCCCAGCTCAAGTCACAAACCTAGATGGACAAGTTCTGAGTCAAATCCCAGTCTTTCAAGTCCTAAACAAGTCAAAATGGACTCATCACAAAATGTAATGCAACAACCTGCACGTTTTGCATACTACAATTCATTTTTTGATGACGACTCAGTAGGTGATTTGAGGATGAGGGAGAATGCCATCCCCTTGTGAGCAAAATGAACAAAATGCATTCCCTTTGTTAATCTGGCATGCCCCCTCTGCATAGAGGCAGAGAGAGTTCAAGGAAAGAGAGGCTATTTTGTTGAATATTTGTCTAGTTTGCCTGACTTACTGATCCTTTACCTAACTGAGATTTATGCAAGTTAGAATCTATGGCCATGAACATGGCTCTGAAGTATCAGTAGCCTAACTGTGCTGTGTATTGGTAAATACGTGGCACTGTCCATGGTGCTGAACAGGTAGACAGTTTTGTAACTGTGCCTCTTTTTCCCTTCTGTCAGTTTCACATTGAATCTATAATATTCAATTAACTATATAGCTTATATAGTGGGTTACTTAAGAATTGGTCATCTTATCTATAGGGTGCTCCCACTGGGCCAGTTAAAAATGAACCAGTCCCCTACTGTGATCACCGCACAGGTTTTGTACACAAACAACATTATCTTTGGCATCATTTTTTTCAGACTGGAGTGCAGTAACGTAACATTAGGTCTTCATGGTTCACTCCTGCAACATGATTGGATGCTGGCGGATTGGTTCAAACAAAATGGATATGTGGCATTAAGTGTCGATTTGCTGAGAATAAATAGTGTTAATGGTAGTTTCTTCAGGAAATTATTGGAAATGAATTGATTCGTGGCACACTTTTTTTAATCTTTGGGCTTGGGGCAAGGTACCAAGTATTGTCAAGTCAGAAGGCTCAAGCCCAAGTGAGTGATTGGTGTTAAAGTGCAAGTCGAGTTGCAAGTCTTTCTTGATTTTGTCAAGTCAAAGTCTAAAGTTATCAAATTTGTGACTCAAATCCACAACTCTGCTTGGAGCGCTACAAATCTTTTTGTGCCACCCCTGCACCCAATGCTCATGCAAATAACACTGTTGAGCGCCGGGAAAGTGTTTCTACTGTTGTTTCTTATTACTGAGGTGGAGACAGGGGAGATGTTTGACCCATGCTGGGCAACGCAGCCTTGAGCAGCGAAACATTAGTTAAAATGTCACAACACACTGTGCAGATGCAGCCATCATGGCTATTGTAGCTGAGCAATTTTTTTTAAAAGCAAATTATTCTGAAGGAGATGTAGGTCAATATTGAAGTTTCTCTCTCAGGTGTGAGGGAGCAAAGAGGAGTACAGGGGGGATTTTTTATGTTGTAAACAGGGCAGCTTATTGCTCGTGTCGGCTTCACCAGTATTAACCTTGGAGGCATGGACAGAGTCAAACTGACAAAGGCTAGAAGAGGAAACATTGTTTTTACAAGAAAGAAGAGGGCAAAGGATTACACTGCAATCATAATCCCATAATCTACCAATACAGTTTTATAATGATGCTTACTCCAGTGTGGTGAAGTTATTCCATCGTATATTTTAGCAGCCACTATTGATTCTAGTGCCACGATGGTTGGCGAGCACTGCTGGCTACAGTACACAAGGCAGCGGTGGCCTCGCATGCATGTGTAAAACATTTTTACGATGGGGCAATTTTGCTTTAAGTCATCATTATGACAATTGCCTGCTCTTTAAACCATCCCTCATCCAAACCTTTTTATGTACTACAGCTTTAGTCAGCAATCCTCTACACACACACACACACACACACACACACACACAGCAATTTCCATTTAATCCATGTACAAGGCTGAAGCGTTCACAGACAATAACACGCAGACAAAGACAGATTTGACTATGGCAGAATACCCTCGCTGACAAGCATACTGAGACCACCATAGACAGACAGCAACAATACAGAGCTGTGTTATTTTCTTTACAAGACTGGAATGAGTTGTCCAACACTGTGTATCCTCTAGCTAGGCTCAGTGTTAAACTGAACTAAATCCATAAATGAAGAGGAAGATGGCCTGAATGCACAAGAGCATAAAACTCCATTTAGATCTACACTCTTAGAAATATAGGTGCTGACTAGAACCATAAAGGG
>JAJHUR010077845.1:0-13995 GCA_027495735.1 Lutjanus campechanus | reverse complement strand
TGTTGCACCACCATGTTTCTACTGACAACCCAAAGACTAATACTAGAGAGAGAATTTTTTTATTAATTTCAACATTTTCCCAAATTTGAAGCTACCATAGTTTCTCCTACTTATTGGAAGACAAAAGGAAGGCAAGCAGTTAAAACTATTACCAAAACTATGTCATAAACATCCATCACAGTTTTGAATTCCACCGTACCTGCTGTATTTGTGTTTCTAGTGCAACAACAAATTATTACTGAATTGTTACTTGCCAACCTTGAGATCTCAAAAATAAGTTGGATTTTGAAACTAAAGCAAGAGGTCTGGGGGTCGACCTCCTGAAAAAAAATTGCTTCAGGGACCTTATTTCCTGCATACTGGTGACTTTTAAAGTTTAATACATTCACATTTTTTTGCAAATAGATGCCTGCAGGTGACCTGTAACTGACATAGCTGGAAAACTCGATGGGACAGCACTCTTCAGCCTTACCTAGTCCAATTTCAAGTTTGATTTCTTAGTAAAAGTAATTCCCCCTTATTTTGAAAACTTTGTGTTAGAAGTGGGAATTTCCAGGACATCTGAAATTTGCATTAACATGAGAGAATGCAAGCAGCTCTCTTCCACGTGCAGCTGTATTGTTGTCTGGATGGATTGTTCTGGATGTTGCCGGAAACAGGTCATAAATTGTGAAAAATACAGGAGAGTCTCCTGGGAAAATCGGGACGGTTGGCAAGTATGATTATTACTGGTTTTACCTCCAAATACTCCAAACACGTCTTTTTATTGACGTTATCACATTCTGAGATATCTGCAGTTAAGTTGTTGAGTACAATGTTACCATAATGGCTAAAAATGATGGATGAAGCCCAAATTGTAATAAACCAGATTTTTGCTTTATACTAGTTTGACCTCAAGTGGCAGAGAAAACCAGTTCACTTCAATGACAGAATAAGACCTTAAAACCAAACCAAAAGCCAGACTGATAAACTATCCCAGATAAAAGTACTACTACTGTATGAATTTGTGCCGATGCTAAGAGTGCTAAGAGTGTCACCGCTCACTTTTTCATTGAGCTTTGGTCGTATTTTAATTGGAGAAGATAGCTTGCTGTTTGGCCCATTAAGAGAAATGTTTCTGTCTCTTCTGTCTCTGATGAATTTACATGGAAGTGAAATTCAATTCAGTTAAGGCATTAAGATGTTGAAAATGTCGTTTGGCTCATGTTTGGCTAAATTAATTATCCTGATATATTGTGACTGAAAACCTATAATACCCATATCTCAACCAGCATATCATGGCTAAATCAACAAACAAAATTGCAGTGTGTCCCATTATTCTGCCTTAAAAGCAGTGGTGGAATGTAACTAAGTACTTTTACACAAGTACTGGACTAAAGTACAAATTTAAGGTACTTAAACATTACATGAGTATTTCCATTTTATGCAGCTTTGTGCGTCTACTCCACTACATCTTAGAGGCAAATATTTTAGTTTTTACTACATTTAGTTACTTATGCTCTTCCTGTCCAGTGAGAACCTACAATCTTCAAATGTGGTGATTGTGAATGTTTGTGATAAACTAAAAGATTACTAAAAGACTAAAAGATTCTCATACTTCTTAAAGGGACAGTTAGGATTTTTTGACATGGGGTTGTATGGGGTATTGAGGCAGTGGGCAGTCGAACCTTAATCAGGCCTGAAAAGACCCAAGCCCGACAAAATTCTGTCCGGACCGACCATCATTAGCATATTTCAGCCTGAACCAGATTACAGCCCGACATTTTTCTTAAGCTTCCCTCTGTGCACCAAACAGTCGGAGCTGGCAGTGACAGGGACAATACATGGGGGGAATTTGAATTGGCAAGGACAAAATTGGTGGTTTTGGATAGAGAGCAATATGTGGCTTATATAACAGCAGTTTCCTGTCAGAAATGGTAAGGTACAGCTGAGGAAATACTCTTAATATAGTGTACACTGACATTGATTTTTTTTTTTTTTACTACTAACCCTGTCCACAGCAGTATATTGCTTACCTTTGTACACCAGTACTCCTGCTGCTTCTCCAAAGTGGAGAAGTGCCAACTATCATCTACTGTAGGTAATACACTGAGTATGGATAAGCATTTAATGTTACCCCATTTCAAAAAATCCAAAGTGTCTCTTTAAGCCTTATAAACTCTGTAAAAAGCCTCTTGGATCAGCTGGAGAATGCATTGTCACAAAGTTGAAAACAGGGCGATTTTTCTGAGCTCATGAAAAGAAAAGTTGACTATTTAGAGATATGAGGTTCTCGCAGGACAGTGATGCTACAAACATGGCTGCAACACATAGATTTTGTTCATACACACAATTTTTTTTTGTGTTTGACATGTGATATCCACCAGGGTTCTCATTATGCAGTCATATGGGTAGAGTTTCAGAATAAAGGTCTTGGGTAGGTTTAGACACCAAAACTACTTGGTTAACTTTAGAAAAAGATCATGGGAATCAAACCTGTCTCCTGTTTGATCCACCTATCCACCCTCGATGGACTTTCTCAGTGGGCCGGTTTCACAGACAGAGTTTAGACTAAGCCAGCTGTAGGCATTAATCTTAAACTAGGACATCTAAGTAGCTTTCATGAATGTGGCTTAAATTTGGTGTAGTTAGTAGGCCTGGGTTAAAAAATTGATTAATCAATTTGAATTGATTCAGAATTTTTTTTTCTTTTTTCTCATGTGTGTTCCAGCCTGCAGTTTTAGCCCCATCAGTCTAGCCTGCCCAGCTTTTGGCGCGAGATCTCATAGTGTGAGATCTCATAGTGTGAGATCTCATAGCGTGAGATCATTGGTAGGCAGAATGCCCTCAGTTTCCAATATGTTTGTAGCCACTTTATTTACACCGTCTTCCTCGTGATTATTTTATTTGAGTGTCTTGGTCAGGCCATGATTAATGTAACTGCTTTGGGGTCAATTCTTGAGGCAAAATTGGCATTGTAACTGAAATATCCCGAACCGAATTGAACAGAGAATTGAATGGAATCATGAATCAAATAAAATTGGGACTAGTGAATCGAACTGAATTGATTTGGGAAATCTGAATAGATTCCCAACCCAGTGGTTAGTCTAAGATTATTGACCTCTGGATTAAAGTAAGTCAGACTAAATGAGAACACTTGAGTAAAGCCTTGATACGTGAAGCTTGAGCACATGTTGCTGGGCTAATGGTGTTCATGATAACCTGGAATGGAGTCAAAAACACCATTACTGGTGTGAATCTGGAGGCAAAGCAAAGGGCAGAGGCAAAAAGAATAGTAAAATATCATAATTATTAAAATAGATTATAACAATACATAAACTGGGTGACCTGGTGGCTTGGCTGGTCGAGCGTTCTTCCCATGTGCTGGGGCTGTGGGTCCTCTGTGGCGGCCGTGGGGTGGACGCCTGCCTGCGGCCTTTTGCTGCGTGATGTTCCCAATCGTATCTTCAACTGTCCTATAAATAAAAGGCATAAAGACCCCTTGGCCCTATCTCAGATCTAAGCAGAGGTTAAACCTGCCTCTTTGAAAGACTAATTTAAAATTCAGTTTAGTCCAAGAGTAACTCTTGTCCTCCGTCTTGCAATCAGCTTTGTTTAATCTAGCACAGGCTAAATCAATGATTATTTTTAAGAGAGGTCTGTGCAAGCCGCTCATAGTTAAGACAGCTTAAACAAGCATTTTAGTCAGGGACTAGGCTTAAGCCTTGTCTGTGAAACCAGCTCTGAAAGTTGTGCTGAATGTCATGAAAATTTTTGCCAATTTGTGTCCATGTACACAAATCTATAGATTACATTTCATGACTATGTCATGAACTGCCACACGATACTGAGCCGAAACATGATGATTTAACAGAATATGATGCATTGCTGTAGTTTAAACTTATAACTAAACTAAACTTATTAAACTTAGATTAAAAATGATCTCAACCTTAAACATCTACAGCATAAATTGCAACATACACATAAATACAGCAGTACTACTAATCCAAAAAGCTCAGATGTAATAGTAAAACACTGACGGGAGGCGTTTTGTTTGTTTATGTTTACTTTTCATATTTTAAATACATGCAGTGCAAGACTTTTCGTAGGGTATTTTCACAGTGTGGTATTTGTACTTAAAGGACCAGTGTGGGGGATTTACTGGCATCATGTGGTGAGATTACAGATTGCAACCTACCCAACATGACTCCCCTCCCCTACCGGCTCCAAACATGTAGGAGAAACTACAGTGGCCAAGACTTGTGGGGAAAAAAACAAAAACCAAAGGCTGTATCTAGAGCTAGTCTTGGTTTGTCCATTCTGGGCTACTGTAGAAACATGGTGGTGCAACACAGCAGACTCTGTGCAGGACCACCCACGCCCTCTGTAGATATAAAGGGCTCATTCTAAAGTAACAAAAACACAATGATTCTTATTTTCATGTGATTATACACAAATGAAAACATACTTATGAATTTCTTATCAATTTTTTGTCATATTCTGCCAGTAAGTCCCCCCTAAATCTTATAGACTGGACCTTTAAGTAAAGGATCTGAATGTTTCTTCCACCACTGCTTAAACAAAGAATTCATTAAGGACCTACTGAATTGAAGCCTTTGATTCTTTAACATAAATCAGCTAATCACTTCCTAATGGAGATCAAACCTCATCAGACTCTCAGATTTACACATTAGCAGCTCCTTCATGTTGACCAAAATGGTGCTTTTCTTTTCAGAGCATATACATGTTCGACCCATCACAATCATTGTCAATATGTCCATTTTGTAACATCTCTTCAGTATTTTAGAAAGGTCACCATATGTACTTCAATAGCTATAACACAAACATTAATGGTATGATAGTTTGTATATAATGTAGATTGCTTATACTCCCTACCTGAAATGACTCTATTTAACTTTTTATAATATTAGTTTACAGTAGAATAATATTTAATATTTTCCAAGACTACAATACTTCACATGGCTCATATTTTATTTCATGTCTTCACCCAGTGTTTTGAAGTGCAGGATGCGCTGTGCTCTATATGAAACCACGTCCCAGCGCCTACACAGTAGAGATCAATGAAGGTCCTATATGAATTAGCATATCCATATCCTGCACCCTGTGGGATGCTGATGAGGACTGAGACTCAGTAATGAATCAGTGAGCTGCTAACGCACAGGAAACACTGATAAAGATTGGAGGATCCTGTTATAATTAATATGGAGTGCACACACTGTGAGGAACATGAGAGAGTGTTATTAGAGCCGGGCATACTGAATGAAATCAGAGGAGGAAATTCTTGACATTTCAGCTTTAATCTATTAAATGTATTCTCAACATTCTGACTTTATTCTTGATATTTTGGCTTTATTCTTTGACTTCGTTCTTGACATTTCAATTTTAATCTTCAACTTTATGCCCAGTATTTTGACCCTGTTCTCGACCTTTCGATTTTATTCTCAGTGTTTTGGCTTCATTCTCAACATTCCGACTCTAAACTTTGATTTTATTCTCCATATTTTAATCTTCGACTTTATCACCGACATTTTAACCTTATTCCTGACATTTTGACTTTATTGTCAATTTTTCAGCTTTATTCTGGACATTTTGACTTTATTCTCAAGATTTTGATCTTCAACGTTTTCCCTGACATCTCAATCTTCTTCTCTACATTTCAACTTCATTCTCAATGTTTTAGCTTTACTCTTTACATTTTGCCTTTATTTGTGACATTTAGACTTTATTCTTTGACCTTATTCTCAACATTTTGATTTTATTCTCAACGTTTCAGCTTTACTCTCAATATTTCACCTTTATTCTCAATGTTTCGGCTTTACTCTGGACATTTTGACTTTATTCTTTACATTTCAACTTGATTTTCGATGTTTTGACTTTATTGTGGACATTTTAGCTTTATTCTCAACATTTCAACTTTAATCTTTGAATTTATCCCCAATATTTTGGCCCTATTCTCAACATTTCAACTTTATTCAAGATGTTTCGGCTTCATTCTCGATATTCCAACTTTAATCTTTGATTTTATTCTCAGTATTTTGGCTTTATTCTTTGACTTAATTCGCAGCATTTTGGCTTTATTCTCAACATTTCTGCTTTGTTCTTTACATTTCGACTTTATTCTTTGACGTTATTTCCAACATTTCAATTTTATTCTCTGCGTTTCAGCTTTATTCTTAATATTTAGACTTTATTCCTGACATTTCAACACCATATTCTTCATTTTTATTCCTGATATTTTGGCTTTATTCTCCAACTTTGCAGCAGTATTTTGGCTTTGTGCTTTACATTTTGGACTTTATTCATGACATTTCGTCTTTATTCTTCAACCTTATTCTTGACATTTCGACTTAATTCTTTGACTTTATTCCCTGCATTTCAATTTTATTCTCGATGTTTCAGCTTTATTCTGGACATTTTGACTTTATTTGTAACATTTAGACTATATTCTTCTACCTTGTTCTCGACATTTTGATTTTATTCTCAACATTTCAACTTTATTCTCAATGTTTCGGCTTTATCCTTGATTTTTCACCACATTTTGACTTTATTCTTTGACTTAATTTCTGATGTTTAAACTTTATTCTTCAAACTTATTCTCGATATTTCATCTTTATTCTTTACATTTCAATATCTTCTCAACATTTCAACTGTATTCTTAATTTTTATTCCCAATATTTCAACGTTATTCTTCAACATTATTCCTGACATTTCAACTTTATTCTCAGTGTTTCAAATTTATTCTCGATATTTTCTCCTCTTATTTTTTCCCTCATGCCCGGCTCTAATCCTCCTCTGTAGGAACAGAGAAACTAGGACAGACCCTCATTCACGTTTGGACAGGAGACAGTTTGACCAAATCAGAAAGCCATACTATTGACTGACTGTGGGACACGGCAATTTGTCTTCGCAGCTCTTGTCAAAAAATACAGCTGCTGTGGGCCGATCATGGTCATAAAACTTACACTGACTTGCCAGTTTATTAGGTCCAGCAAACTAAAATGAATGCAGCCTATAATATAAAAACCCTGCAGTAAATCCTGCCTTCATTTTTTGTGTTAATGTTTAACTGGCCAGATTAATCTAGCCATTAAAATACTGTGTATCAGGGAGGGTAGACTTAAATATTAGAAACACCTCTCTGTATTACTTAGTGCAGTTCATTAGCATCAACAGAACGTTTATGAAGGTCAGATTTACTCAAGAGTAAATAGTTTTAACATTGTAACACTGCAGAACACAGACTCAAGAGTTTTGAACAGATCAGAAAAGGTTTATTGCCTGGTTTTATATATTATATTGTTATTTATACAGTATTATCCACCTAACATGTAGGTCTATCTTTACATGACAGTGTTTTTTTTGCAGAGCAGAGAGCAGCAGGAATCAGTCCTCTTCTACAACCAAGAAATGAGTTAGTATATTTGCACTTCAGTTAACTCATCTCAAAGTCAAGATTAGATTCCTGAAATAAGGTCTGTGGTAAACAAGTGAGATTAAGAGATGTTCGCATTTCGTTCTACGACATAAAAACCATCCGTAAATACCCTACTCATGAATTTTGAAGCTGTTTCGTGTCTTAAAAGAGGCGGTTGCTTGCTTTTTACTTCTGCCTCTTGCTTTTACGCTTCAAAAATCATCATTTGTGAAAAGAGCTAAAGAGCTTCTTTTCTGCAATAACGTGAACTCTGATGGAAAAAACCCCACATGGTGATGTTAACTTCCGGGTTAGCTTCCAAAAATACACCATCCTTTTTCTTTTAAATATAGAATTCAAGAGGCCTGAGACGTGATCCACAACGGCTGAAACAACACTCAGGCGATGAGTGGATGAAGAACCAGGGTCGATAAACTGCTGAGTAGATAAGTTGATGGATTGCAGGCGTGTGGAGTGGAGCAGGTGTGTAGGCTCGATAGCAATCAGGGAGCCGGGAGAGTGAGAGGAGCGCCACGCCCACATCACAGACTCTGAGAGAGAGAAAGAAAGAAGGAGAGAGGGACGGGGAAACACCAGAAACGCAAGGGATAAAATGGCGGTACAGCCGTGACAAGTAAACCGGTAACTGAGGGTATATTTCCATTATTTTGCCCACATAATATTTAGGCATATTTGTGTCTGAGGGGATTAAGAAATGATGCCTAGTTCATGCTATTTCCAGCCACAGTGAGGCCATAGACAAAAAATCTTGAAAACTGGACTCTGACAAAATCTCACTGTGTCTGTTGTTCTGCAGTGGTATACAGGAGAGGATCAGTTCAGCCAATCTCATGCCAAAGTATGTAATAGACTTGCCAATCCACCAGAGCAGTGTTTCTCAGTCCGGGTCCTCAGGGTCCACCACCCTGCACGTTGTAGATGTTTCCCCGATTTAAAAGATCAGGTCATTATCAGGCTTCTGCAGAGTCTCGATCATTTGGATCTGGTGTGTTGGAGCAGGGAAACATCTAAAGCTGTGGACACACTACAAGATTTTCACAGTCTTTGCAGATTTTGAAAAGACTTGGAGCACACACTACATGACTGGCTTCAGCAGATTCTTTTAAAGACGGGGGGGTCACACATTTAAGGACTGCAGCAGATGAGGGATCACACACTACACAACTGCGTCCAGAGTCGGCTCAAAAAATTCAAACATGTTTGAATTATGGCGACTGAAATCAGGCGTTTTATGTTTTATGTTATGTTTTATGACAATGCAGCACCAGCAGGTGGCAATAATGAAAGGAGCAAAGGACGTATGTAGTTGTAGGAGCAAGAAATAAAGGACTTCACGCCTCAGTGAGGCAAAATGTGACGCTGTCACAGTGGATCAGTGTGTCTCTTACACTCTTTGGTGTGAGACAAGTTTTATGAATTATAGTGACAAGGGCACTCCACTGATTTAAAAAAAATTAAATTCAGTCTACCAGACATATAATGACCTCTGTGCACCGTAGAAAAATAGTTTAATCAATTAGTCTCTAGTCCTGAGTTTTGAGCCGGATTCAAACTCATAAGTTTTGAAATAAACTTTAAAAAGTTTTGCCAACCTATAATCTCTAGTTGAGATAATTTACTTTTCTTCTTTAAATAAACTTGAATAAACTTGAAGCTCTTTGAGTTTTAGAAACTCAAACGAATTTATTTCAGACAGTGATCTGTGAACCTGATTGATCAGTATTTTGGTGCCTGGTGGTTTTAATTGAACATCATTCGCATTCACAGTTTTTTGGTGGGGTTCTAAAACTAAAAGAATAAAGTTTATATAAAGAAGAAAAGCGAATTATCTTTAAACTTTTACAAAACTGGGCTCAAAACTCAAAAACCTGTTTTACTAATAACGACAGTTTTTCGTGACAAACCAAAAATTCAAAAATTGAGTGAATGACTGATTGACTGATGCTTTTATTGTCAGAGTAAGACTAACATTTGTCTTGCGTCCAATAGCTCCATTTGCAGCATCATAAACAACAAACATCAGGAGAAGAAACAAAACACAATGCACTGCATTTAACAATATGAAAACAGAAGATGACTTTCAAGGCTCTTTGACATACATTCATATTTAATTTTAAGACTGACTGATGTGCAGTGTGAATTTTTCAGTCTAACCCTATTGAATCGCAGGATCATGGTCTGTGTTGGAGAGGTGAAGTTTGCAGGGTAGGGCAGGCAGGGTAAATTACCAATTCTAACAAAACGATTCTATCAGTTGCATTGTGGGAAATGTAGGATCTAGTGTTTTTGGAGCTTTATCCATACAGAGAAATTAAATGAAGGATATCTCTGTCTCTACCAGTGCAATTTGAACAATTCTTTTGTAAAAATGTCTCTTGTGAGTCATCAACTTTATGACAGTGCAACCCTAAATCGTTGGAGTGCCCCTTTAAAGGCATTTAACATGGCGCCTATTTCGATCAATAGCATTATTGCAAATACATAGCAAATCAGCATGACATAATCAATTTTCAACCTGGGCTGCAGACACCCAAACAGCTGATTTACCAGAAGCACGTTGTTGCCTACAGCACAGTGTTGTTGACTACAGTGGTTTGAAACCTCTGCTGTAGGAGAGGGCAGAACAGTCAGTCGTATAGGTGGCTTCCATTTGGTCTGTTCCTTCTAAAGCGTTTGCTCGTTCCAGGCCTGAGACATATTTTAGTATCTGTTCGTTTCATAACTGCAACCATGATCCAAAGTAATAATACAGCAGAGCCAAGTAATCCAGATTGAGAACATAGTCGTACGCTTTTGAAAATGTATTTTGGGCTGATTCTATTTATGATGGTTATATTATATTTTTGTAATCTAATGACATAATCCCACCACAGTGAGATAAAACTAGAGAAAAGTAGGAGTTTGTTGATAAGATGTGAGTAATGCAACACTGAAGTGTCTGGATTCAGAGAATACTGTGCTATTTAAACGCTGTGTAAATGAGACTATGTTTTTGTCTTTTTTTTTTTTTTTTTTGTGAATGCAAACTGGTCAAACATTATATATCTTGTACAGAAAAGGCTGCACATAGATTTATAGAGATGTATATACAGTGAATGGTGAGAGGTTAGAGAATTTTGTTTAACACAATTATGTAACCCCTTTGTGGCTGATGTAACTGCTAACATCTCTTGTGCGTTTCCCCTCCCTGTGTCCTATCACAGCTGTCTCACCACAGAAATATCCCTCAGAACAAGTCACTTATTCTTGTACTGGTTCCTGCTATCTTTTTTTGTTTGTTTGTTTTGTTTTCAAATGGCAAAAACCGTGAAATACTTCCAAATATTCCCCAAACAGATTCCCTGACGACACAATAAAAATGTCTGATAAACTAAAGCTTACATGTTATGTTGCATATTTGGCTTAATAAGCCGACAAAGAGTTGTTTGGAGTTTTGTTTTGTTTTTTTTACCCTTGTTGAAATACTTGTTTCAGGTGTGTAGGTTCATATGACTCAGAGCAACAAGAGAGAATCCTGGACAGCAGGTTCGTTCATTTATAAAAAGGCACAAAAATGAAATACAACGCTTGGATTGGCTTATGGGTTGAATTTTTAAAGATGCCCTCCAGACATGTATTAAATTAGAAATATATTTACTGTACTAAATCATAAAATGACCATCAGGTCAGATTAAAGTGATGCTCCACTTTACATGATAACCCACACAATATGTACTCACCACTATGTCGATGTGATGATAAGTGAAGGTCTTCAGTTCACAAAACAATCCTGGAGTTTCAGCAGAAAACAAGGTAGCAGCCTCATCCAGTACAATGGCAGTGAACGGTGACCACGGATAAAACGTTAAAAAAAGCACACAAAACAAACACAAAATGTCTCCATCCTGCTTGTGTGGTGTAATCCAAGTGTCCGCAAGCCGCGACATTAAAAATTAACAGCAAAAGACGCCATTAATGCCATGTTTTTAGCTGAAATGTCAGCTGTAGCATGTAGCCAGTAGGATGTAAACATGGCGTCGATCTCGTGAGACTTCCCCATGTGCGGCCATTAGGATATATACGAAGTCTCACTTGTTCCTGCAAGTTTCTGCCTGTAAAATCAGGCATTTTAAGCTGCGTCAATCCCAAAAAACAGCCTGCAAAATCCTGTAGAGACTGATAAGTGTTAAGGTTTAGATGTTTATAATGATGAAATTAAGCAACATGTCGATGGAGTCTGGCCGGCAGAAGACAGGCAGTCACTGAACTCACTGAGCAGTCGAGCAGTTCTCCCTCATTAAAAATTCCAGAATCTATGAATATGCAGATGCATGTTTGTTCAGTTCTAAAGTTTTCCTGCTGGACACAAGATGTCTTCTTCTTCAATATAATGTCCACGCTCAGTGCACGGGTACTGGCAGCTTCACACTTGTATGTGAACCAGGATTGGTCCATACAATATGGTGTCATGAATCACCTTCATAGCACCACTCCTTAAAATCAGATCTTCGGCATAAGAATGTAAAAACAGCTGTCTAGTATCAAATTCTGACCATACATCATTCTCCACAATGAATCTCAAACATTCAGTTGAGCCTTCACTAAGCCCCGCCTCCAAACAGTACCTGTCCAATCACAGGTGAGCAACCGTAACTAGAACTGACAAGCTTTCCATTTCTGTTAATGTTGAAGGTGTGCATGAGGCTCACAGAAGAGTGATACTCAGCGTTTCATGAGTCTGGACGGTGGCGTCTTTTTTTGTCATTTCTTAAACACAAGAGCACACACGTGGTGAATGGATTAAACTCTGTCTTCATCTACTCTTACATAAACTGCGAATGTTAGTGTGTCTAGCTAACTAATGCTAGCTTACTCCATCTGCATTTGTTCTGTCGGGGTTTGAGGAGGAGGATGTGGGTTGATGGAGAATCAAAGTGGGTCAACGACAATGCATCTCTCTCTGGCTCGCTGTCTCAGGTCTGAGCCAAGTTAGCTTAGCTCTTATCCCGGCTGGTTTCTGTGATCACTGTCCGGCTGGTCTGGCTGGCTGACCGTCTCAAGGTCCGCTGCACTAATCAAGTCTCTGCACTTCCTTTTGCCATGTTAAAGAGTGTAAGTCTGTCATTTATCATGTAGATACACCTGCCATATGTCACCATGCGACCAGTGTTTGCTGAGATGTAAGCTAGACTTACATAGATTCAAGGAGTTAGCATTTGCTCACATCAACCACCTCGTGTTTCAACAATTACTCCCAATTTCAATGTTAAATCTGCCACCATTATCACTGTAAACTGCAGTGTAAATGCAGTGCAAGAATGGAAAGTTTGGCAGGCTTAACAATGGTAGCTAAGGAAGGCGGGGCTTAGCGAAGAGTCATTGAAAAACATTTTTCAGTGGAGGGGAACTTTCACAGGTTGCACTTCCTGAGCACATTTTTATATTTTTAGGTTTGAAGGTTGTAAGTATGGCTGCTGATACCATGTTTTATTCCCCAGGAGGGCAAAGTCACAACCCCACCTTACTCATTGCGCTCATTGCCTTTGTTGGTTGGGTTGGTTAGGTTTAAGCATGAATAATCCTGCTGTTTAATCAGCACTTCTTAATGCCACACCTGTCAGGTGGATTGATTATGTTGGCAAAGGAGAAGTGCTCACTAACACAGATAGGAATAAATCTGAGGACAAAATTTGGGAGAAATAAACCTTTTGTGTGCATAGAAAAAGTCCTTTATACTTCAACTCATGAAAAATGGGAGCAAAAACAAAAGTGTTGCATTTATGTTTTTGTTCACTATAATTACTTTGAGGGCAAGTCATTATTTTGAGAAAGTTTCTCATTATAGTGAGATACTAACTCATTACTTTGATTTACAAACTCATTAGGATGACTTACAGGATCCTTTTTGTTCATCACATTGGCAGAAATGGACTTCAATAGCTTTGCTGTGTAAATATGCAGATTGGTGTAACCTCCATAAACTATTGTAGAGATTCAAATGTCATTCGTCTGACTGAGTGATACTTTACATTCTGCAGACCACTAAATGAAAAGTTTGTGGGAGGAGGAGCTCTGTATGCAGATTTATATCTTTGACAGAGTGATCTACTGCAGCAGACAGTGTTCTGTTTCACGAGTCGATTTATTGAATTGTGGTAATGCCGAGGGCTCCACAACTCAACAGTAGACTGCGCCGGGTATTTTTCAGCTTCTCTTTGTGAACTGTGACATGTGAGTCAGGCTCGGCAGGGCTCTCTGTGCAGCCTCCTCTGTTCTGGGCGAGCTGGAGGCTGGAGGTTTTCTGAGGCAGTGTGTGTGCACTTTGCAAACTCACCCAGGAACTGAAACTGCATTTTCACTCTGCCTCAAGAATACAAAAAGCTCTGTGAACTCTAAGCATGGGTATTTGCATTATGGTTATTGTGAACAGAATAAGACGGAGGTTATGGGAGTCAGACTGACTGGGCTCGATGAATTTCTTTGTGGTTTACAGGTTCTGGCAACATGTACCGAACCTTTAAGTCATGAGCAATACTTTAAAAGTGTATTAAATTAGTTACTTGGAATGTATTTATAGCACT
>JAJHUR010077841.1:0-11862 GCA_027495735.1 Lutjanus campechanus | reverse complement strand
TTATGTTAAAATATAGTAGCCACATTTTTTATTTCTTTTTTGCCCTCTCCACAAAAACATCCACTAAGTTGTTTCTGGTAGTCTCACCAGAAACATCTACCATGTATGTTCTCATTTGTAGTTCAGTGTCGGATTTACCCTGTTGTTATCACCACAGGCTATGCAGGTTCCAATAGAACTTACTGCATTCCAGCTGCACAAAGTGGTAAACTAGAATTATCACCTCGCAGTTGTAGGCCTCCCCCCACCAGTCAAGTTGCAGTTTACATCCACGTCTGTCCAGTAATGTAATAAAAGGCATTAAGTGCATTTTTTGACAAAGTGGAAGTTATCACTATATCAACATGTATGTGAATAAACATGCTGCCTTCACTTCGAGACTCTTATACAGAGGACTGATAAGAGAGCTGACCATTATGTCACAGTGAAGCTGACCTTTGACCTTTTGGATATAAAATGTCATCATCTCATAATTTTATCCTATTAGATATTTTTTGTGAAATTTTGTCATAATTAGCATATGAACTCCTGAGTTATGGCCAAAAACGTGTTTTGTGATGTCACAGTGACTCTGACCTTTTACCTCAAAATTCTCACTCATCACGTCACCAAATTTAAAGAAATTCCATCCAGGTGTTCCTGAGATATCGCCTCCACAAGAGTGGGCCTGAGCTGCCTTCAAAATCTTACCAACTTGTCCTCGAATCCAAATCGACATCTTTGCCAAATTTTGAGAAATTCTGTCAAAGCATTCTTGAGATATTGCATTCACAAGAACGGGGACAGAGATGAGACCACAGTGGCCTTTGACCACCAAAATCTAGTCAGTTCAACCTTGAGTCCAAGAGAACATTTGCGCCAAGTTTGAAGAAATTCCCTCAAGGCGTTCTTGAGACGGCACATTTACAAGACTGGGACGGAACAATGGATGTACTGTACAACATTCAAATGTATGTACATATGTATGACTGATGCGGAGGCATAAAAAAGAATCACAACTGCAGTTATTCTGACAAATATTGAAATTGCGACATGATTCACGATTAGTTGGAATGATAATTTTTGCACCTCATGTTTCATTTTCACTGAAAGAAAACTACAAAAATCATGATGTTGTGACATTTGTTGGGGTTTGTACCAAACAAACATGTTTTCTTACGTCTGGACAACAAAACTTGTTGGCCAGGGCATCTCTGACACATTTTTCCTTGGTCAAAAATTGCAGGTTCTGCAGCTTTTTGATTTCAGTAATATTTCGATTAATTGTGCAGCCCTACTTTGCAGGTTTAATTACTGAATATAGCCTAATGGCTGCAACGTTCTGCTCATTCATTCACTTTCTGATACGAGCTGTGGTGGGAAAGTCCACCTTGTTTCATCAATGAATGTTGTACAGTAGTTCAATAGCCATTCAGCCGCTGTATTAATGTAATTCAGTTCACTCTGATAGAGAGCGATAGATTGCAGTGAGCATGAGGCTTGCAGTAGATGTGTGTCACTGAAAATGAAAAAAGATAACTGAGTCTAGTTTTATCTTGCATAAATCTTTCACTCTCAACCGTCTCTCTACTGGCATCCGGAAAAATTGCAAGAGAAAATACAAGCAGCCCAAGCTGCCAGGAGGAACTGTTGAAAAATTCAGACAAAAACATGAAATATTGCCAAAGAAAGGTTTTTACACTTGAGTTGAAAATGTTGGTGTATCGATAAAAGCAAAATGTGACAAAGAGCAGTGGAAACAGACTTAATCTTGACGCACACAAAACATCTGACTAGAGCCTCCACTGAAGCTTCTGCTTCTCTGAAGAGACTAAAGCATCAGATCAATGTGGAGCGATGAGGAAACTACAACATATTTGAAAAGTGATACATGAAACATAAATACCATATTTTAAACCTGTGTTCTAGTTTATCTTCTGCCATTTGAGGTTTGACTGGCCCACTTTTACTCATGTCATCTCTTCTTCTGCAGCGATTTAATGGCACCAAACCGGAGAATCAACACCACCAGCTTTTTTTTTATCTCAGTCAACCAAATCCTGATATTCGGTAATGATGGTGGATGGAAATGCACTTAAAGGTAGAATGGATGGAAAAGCACTTAGAGGTAGAATAAGCAGGAATTGTTTGGAGACACACCAGCAAGATTGTTGATTGTTGAGTCTTATTCCCGTTCGAAGGAAATGTAGGCAGAGGACAGGGTCTCAGACACAGACATAACCACACCCTTATAATGGGTCATAAGTGATGATTGAGAGGGATTGTTTTTATGAGTTGTTACTTTATTTTTTTTAGGGAAAAACCTGCATATCATGCCTTTAAATTTTGTTTTGCCAATATTCTGGGCATTCGGTTAAAATTTACACTAAATTTGGAGATACTCGACAGCTCTTGCTTGCCTCACATGTTACATAATCTTTATTATTTGCCTTGCAAACAAACACTAATTAGGTAGCAGTGTATGAAAATTAATCATTAAAATTGCTGAAGAGAAACATGAACCTACGAACAGATGCAGCTCTTCTCGAGACAGTTTTTTGAGATGATAATTTCTGTATTTTAGGAGAAGGAAACTGTCAATCACTGAAGAGATTTAGATCGTCACTGTCTTGGATTGGATATATGTTTTAATTAGAGTGACTTTAAATATGTGTTGCAGCAGAACATTAGCAGATAAAGTTTCAGCCGTGAGTAACATCCAGTTATCACATGTAACAACTAGTCCAGATTAAAGTTGATGCTGACCTTGATTTAAAATGTGATTTGAGTTTCAGTTCATTGTTTGAAATTTCTTTCAGCTCTGACAAACTTTTTCAACTCATGTTCAAAATCTGTCCAATTTACTTCTATTCTGTTCAGTTTCTTTTGGACTCCCTCTTCAGCTCAAGCACTTAAAGCCAATTTTGTTTCCCTCTTCAACTACAAAGGACTTAACTTTCTGCCATTTCTTAGAAGTGGAAAATGACTTATGGCTGTTCATGACACTAACTATATTTGCCAGGGGAACAAAATGGGCTCAGCGGTCTGATTGGCTGTTTGCAGCTAATAAGTACAAAATCTTCAGCTGGAGAAAGTTTTCTGTCTCATTAGCGTATTGAGTTACATCTTTATCTCCACTACTCATGTACAGTATACACTGTATATGAATACTGGTCTGGATGTTCAGCCCAAAGGGAAATGAGAGGACCTGAGTGATTTAGTCTTCTTCTGTTCTTCTCACTCACAGCACCAGTGTTTGCCATTTGTAAAAAAAAAAAAATTTTTTAAATCACAATTTAGTTGTCAATTCCAATCACCAGCAAGGTAAATGACAATAATGCATTCCTCCTATTTATGAACAGCTATAATCAATGATGGAAATCTACTGCAAATGTAATGTATGCATTATTCTAATTATTGTGATTACAATTAAGACGCATTATGTTAAGATTTTCTGTCATAATGTGACAGTACAGCAGCGTCAGACTGGCGTCTCTGACTAAATCTCAGCCCAGCTTGGATCAGTTTTCTGTTGGCAGGTTTTGTTATTTATAGACAACATTAAGACTAACAATACCTGGTAATTCAGTTTTAGCAATGTCTGGCTATGACTATGTTGGCTCATTGATCCCCTGAATGAAGCAGCCTGAGGGCTGACTGATCAACATGAATTTATTGAGATAATCACAAATGCTAAGGTTCAGGTAAAGTAACAGGATAAATACTGTACTAGACATGTCTATAAAACAAAGGTTTGTTGTAAGTTGTAATTCAAAAACAGGTAAAATTGGATTCTTGTGTATGGAATTTCCAGTTTTTTATCCCCTAAAAGGGGATGCAGCCTGACATAGTGCTCTGACATAGCAAAGTACCCGTATGTGCAGGTCTGATGTATATTACATAAGCTAAAACACAATGGCCTCCAATAGCAGACACAAATAAACCTATTTTATCAAACGGCGCTGGAGTCAAGCAGCTAGTAAGCAACTGTATTGACAAACAGCTTCTAATCGCCGGGGCTGGACTGGGATAATAATTCAGGACGGGAATCTCCACACATTCATAACAGTCTGCTGGACGTCAGCAAAACAAAGGAGCTGATTCTTGATTTTTGGAAAAAGGAGGGAAAGACGTACACTCCTGCCTGCATCAGTGGAGATGAGGTGGAGCAGGTGAACAGTTTTAGGTTCCTGTGAATTAACATCACAGAAAACCTGACTTAAGAAAACTTAAAAAGGCATAATTCCCGTGCCAAGTTCTTCTTAACTTCTACAGAGGAGCAATTAAAGGCATCCTGACTGGAAACATCACAAACTGGCATGGGATGTGTACGGCCCAGGATAGAAGAACTCTTTAGTGGGTGATTTAAACTGCCCAGAACATCACTGGTACCCGTCTACCGAGCATCAGTGATATCAAGGTGAGGTGCCTCCTCAGAGCCCAAAGGATACTAAAAGACCAAACCCCCCACAGCCTGCTCACCCTGCTGCCGTCTGACAAAAGATACAGTAGTATTCGCGGCCATACCACCAGACTGAAGAGCAGCTTCTTCCCTCAGGCTATAAGACTTTTTAATTCATCCTCAGCACAAATAGTTTGTTTTACTTTTTGTCTCTTAAACCAATCTACTGAATATATTTTAAGTGTTTTTTTTAATGAGTAGCAAAGAGGGAACTATATCTAAATCTTCCTATACAACCCAGTTGTATAATGATAAATAAATTGATTTTGTATACCGTAACTGTCACTATACTGTAATTTTCTGTTTATGCCAGTAACACACGTATCTTTTATTTCTACACACAAAAACTGCTTTAAAAACCATCCAAAGTATCCTCAGCGTCAGGATTTAGTCAATTGCACTTCCATGATTAAAGCTACAGGAATAAATATTCATATACATGTTTTTTTCTGCACTTTTGGAGTGTTTTTGTTGTTGTATTTTGCACCTGGCACTTCCACAAAGTCCTGACTGCACTCATGTTGATCATCATGAAGCTCTGTAGCTCTGAACTGGATGTACTTCCACATGACAGAAAAGAGTACAAGGACTTTGTTTTCAATGTTATTTCCATGCAATCACTTGTGCTTTTCTACAAAGCTTGATGCCGTTTATTTATTTATTTTTAACATTCAGTAGAATTAACTGAGTCGTTGTTGGATTATAATTTTGAGGGCGGCTCAACATCACGATACAGCAACTACGAGCGTGTCTCCTTCTCGTGAATATTTTGCAGCATTTGCCTGCACTTTCCTGCGGGGCTTTTCTCCTTTTAATGCACTCACGCCTTTTCTCTTTTTTTTCTCCACACATTTGTTCTCTACATTGCTCAGCTTTGACTGAACAATGTGTTGATGCATGTGTGCGTGCAGCCAGTCACATGTGCTGACAGACAGAAAGCATACCATTAGGTTAAAAACAAGCGGGTGCTGACGGTCCACAGTGCTGAGTGGCTGCAGCCGTCGTGTCGTTTCTGTGTCGATTTACCGATTTAATAAAGTTAAAGCATATTTAGTGATGAGTGGCTTACTGTTTGAAGTGCTACACAGAAACAAATCTGCTTTAACATTAATACATGGCTTATCACCTTGAGTAGATCTGCTTTAAAGTGACACCCATATGTGTTCCTGTGTATTTATATAAGTACAGTATATCACAGACTGTATGACTGGAAAATTGACAAATATGTGCAACTATTATGTGAAATATAGATTTAGTCCTGTAGTTTAGTGGCTTATGTTTCTTTTTAAAGTAAAGCCCAGTTAAAACATTATTAAATACAGCATCCTCCGGTCCATTTTGTTGTTTTCTGGTGTGTTTGCTGTCATTCCAGGGGGAGACATGTCAACTAATTGCTGTAATAAACCTGAATACAACTTAGCTACAGGCATGTTTTGCATAAGAGGCAGGACCTTGATTTTTTTTTCTCTTGTGACACAATATAATTAATAGCTTGACTCCCATAAGAAAACACATATCTTGAATAGTTGATTACTTTGATTGCTGCGTTACTCCTCCTCCAGGTTTTATCCTCAGACAGATGAAAATTATGAGTGAGGGATGTCTGTTCTGATATTTCACATCTTGGTCACTGCCCTCTTGAATGTAGCTGTGTAAACAATCTGGTCAGCGCAAAAAGAGACTGACAAATCCACAGCGCCATTGAATAATTCAAAGCACTCTGCCGCCCATTCATCCTGCCAGCTTTTAAAGCCTCTGACTGCACTATTGATCTGTGTGCTTTGGCTGTACCCCATCGGATGTGTATTGAATTACCAAAATCAAATGAACAAGATTGCTGCAAAAAAAAAGTTTTCAGCTTTTAAACTGATATAGAAGAAAAACATCCTAATGTTAATACAGGCTTGTATCGTCAAGTTTCTCAACTCAAACTTTTGTGGACCGCATGTTGTCATTCTGTAACTCAAAAATGAATCTAGGGTAAGTTTTATCTGTCCTTTTAATATTATGGGATTTGAGTCCCCTCTGAATATCCCTTAAGTACTCGAAGGCAACTTATTAGTACCACTTAATTATCTATTACAGAGCTATTAAGATCACATTCCTAAATAAAAAAGATTTAATGGGGTTATTTCTTTCTTTTCCATGACAGACCATTAAAAAGAACTGATACGGTAAAGCAAAAGATTCTTTAAATTAAACCGGTTTCTGGATCAGCTCGTTAAGGTCAAATGAGAACATTTTAGTAGACCACCGCAACATGATTTATACAACAAAATCCTTGCACTATCAGCTTACCACAGAAGGAAAGAACTGTATCATTAACTGTTTAAATCCATGTTCGGATGCTTTGAGGGTTGACACAGCATTGACAAAGCATTTTAATTGCTGACAACTAACTGTGCTGTACTACACAAAAGGTAATGCAAATTACAATTAATTTGCCTAGATTGTTTAATCAAATTAGAACCGATCCCACAGAGATCCATTCAGTATAATCCTGGCTGTGATGTTTCAACAGTTGAAACAATGATGTGAACAAACGAGAGACGGCCCACTCTCATTATCTCCACTCCTGTTACTTGAACCAACTTGACACCATCTAAATCTTAAAGGGATAGTTCAGGTTATTTGAAGTGGGGTTGTATGAGATAGTCAGCCCATCTAAACAATCAATATCATTTACAAGTGTTGTCACTGCTTTACCTTGCCATCAGACAGCCTTTTCCAAAGAGAAACTGCCGTTGTCTAAGCCAAATAGCACTCTCTCTTTCACAACTAGGCTTTATTGACAAAATCAGCAATTTTACTTTGCAGAAAACAGGAGTTTCTGGTCTGTTGTACCTCAATCTGTCAGTTTGTTTGGTGTTTTAAAAGGTTAGTTCCAATCCACTGTATTCAGACAACAACACAAACAACTGACAAGAAACCTTTTTGTTCTGCAAAGTAAAATTGCTGATTTCACCAATGGAGTCTGGTTGAGCAAGAAAGCGCAATATTTGGCTATTTAAGGGCAGCTTCCGATGAGAAAAGTCTGTCTGATGGAAAAGTAAAGCTGTGAAAATACAGCGTACACTTCAACTAATATTAGCTGCATTTACATGGACCCTTATATTCCACAAATAATCAGAATAACAGCCCAATCAGAATGAAAGTGCCTCATGTAGACACCTCAGCTGGAAGAGTTTAGCCTAATCTGGCTGGATTGAAAGGAATTTGAGAAGGGTCCGTTCCAGAGAAAATAATATCCCAATTTTTTTTCTGGTTGAAATACATGTATTTTTCTGTGTGTATCTGACCCATGTGGGGGTAGATGACGTGTCACTGATGAGTTTCTTGGAAGGACAGAACCATGCAAGAGAAAATAACTTTTTTTTTTAGAAACCTTAAAAGATTTAAAAATGCTACTATAGTTCCCAGGATACGATGTGGATCCATCTTGAAAATAACCAGCTGGAAACACTTCTCTTATATTTCCAGCAGATTAGATGCTTCATAGTGGCAGTTTGCAAATGTCAAAAAAGTTATATTTTCATTAAATACTTTGGCGCATGTGAGCAGATGTTTAATCAGATCACTTCATTTAGCGTCCATGTTAACAGTTGAGTTTTAAGAAATATTGTCCGTATAAACAAAGGTAATGACTTTTATCAGGTTGCTTGAATATGTTTTGCTGCTGACTCTGTCCACAGCAGCTCATTGCTTAGCTTCCGTGCTGGTTCTCCTCTCTGCTTCTCCAAACCTTTACTTACTGTAGGTACATTACACTGACAATCGATAAGTACCTCATGCAACCCCACTTCAAATGATCTGAACTATCCCTTTAACCCAGTTATTTTTACTTGACTCCATGTGTTCCCCCTCGAGTTGTGTTTCTGTACATCAAGGTCAACGTGCGCCTACATGTACAACTTCTCTGGGACTCGGGGAGAAAGAAAGGCACTCCTCCGCAAACCCCAATAGTCGGATTTTAAATATTTCATGACTCCTTTTTTCAGCTTAACTTGCAGAAAAGAGAAATGGGGCGGTGAAAAGCATTGATAGTGCATGCAGTGTGCAGCAGTTATGAGACAACAGAGTGGGTTGAGTGAGTGTGCCTGCAGTCTCTCCTGCTCAAAATCAAGCTGTGCCTAGCTAAAGTCTGTAAGCAGTGCAGGCTGATTGCCTGAGTGTTTCAATCTAGTCATTCCTGTGTGTGCTTTGACATTGATGCCAACAGACAGCCAACTTCTCCATGTGTAAGCAAACCAGGCTTTTCACCTGAGGCAGATCTTTGAAGTTTAGGACTTGCAAATGGAAATAAGAAGGTGTAATACTCTTGATGTGGCTTTTACAAAGACTGACGGCAGCATAAAATATTTAACATATAAGTAAACTTGCTGAGAATCATAAAACTCTATAGACTGTTGTCGCAATGCTTCAAAGTTACAACTGATTAATTATTTTAACAAAACTGTTGCAGTTCAGGGTTAACTCCTGGTAGTGATGCTTTTAGCTGACTTCTGAAATCTGCCAAATACACTGAGGTTGTATTTGATGACATGACACAGCACTTAAAAAATGTATGGCTGTTGAAGGCTTCATGCAGCTCTGATATCCATTAAAGCTGCTGCTGATGGACACGTGCACTTACCCCTGATTCTCCCTCAAAGCCTGAAATACAAAGCCGCGTTTAATTTGTAGCCACAGTAGGTCCATATTGAGCAACACCCAGCGCATTCCCTTTAGCAACAGTCACACACTGTTCGTCATATACCGCAAAAATATTATAAAATAAAATTGGAATTTGTTTCTAGTACTCGCAGCAGTAGAAAATTCTCTTTGAGCAGCAGAGCTGACCAGGTCATTCAGGGTAATCTAAAGAGCCCAAAGTGGACAGTTTTTAGAATTTTGCACCTTTAAAGAGACAGCACTGATCCAGAGGACGATTAAGAGGAAAACAGCCTGTAGAGCCAGATTACTTTCACATCTAACACTGTGAATTAAGGATTTATTTTAACCAAACCAGAGTCTGTGATTGTTTGACCGGTGGAAAGACTAACCAAGATGGTTTTAGTGAGTTTTATTTTGTTTTTCTGACGCCATTGAATGGAGTGTGTTTTAACAATAAGTTAACAAGATATATCTTAGTTTGGTAAAAGAGACAAACTTGAATTCAAAGGGTGTACAGTTGTATTTTTCTGTTTAATAAGGAAAATAAGTCTAAGAATATTTCCACTTTGTGAGTTTATGTTTTCTATTTATTGAATCTACATGGCGTGCGCAATGTAGCAAACTCACAGCTCGTACATGTCCTAGATTTAGCTAGGCTAGTCACCAGTTGATGGGCTGCCAGCAGCAGATTAGTAAATTAAATCATACTGCCCAACCCTACCACAGAGGTGTCTTCCCTCTCTCATATGTAATCAAACTATTGCACTATATACAGTAGCTATAGAACTTATGGACCAAGAGGCTTGTGCTCATGACAGCACAGGATGTTAACTTTAATGTTGTGTTCCTCGGCTGAGTTTTTACCTCCGTTCAGTGAGTAGATGCATGCTTCCACCAGCACGGTGGAAGCATGCATCTACTGCAGGTGCAGTTCAGTAGAAAGAAAATAGTTCCTACAAGAAACTGCTCAAAACAAGGTCTGTGAATCACCTTGACTATGTATCGTCCCTTTAATAGCTTCCGATCAACGATGTGAGGTCTGTAGATCCTCCTGAGTAACCAGGAGATTGTCTCTGGATGATATTCCACTTTTCCTGTCACTGTTGCTATCACATGTGAAGCACAAAAGGGAATTTCATAATTAGCCTCCATGTCACATGCAATCCGTATAGTTTATTACGTAAGATTAAATTCCCTGGAAATGTATTCATGCGTGAAGTACATGTGATTAATGTGCATGAGCATTTGCCAAAACAATTAGTCTGCCATGATTTGTTGTTCACCGATTAACAGCGCTGTTGTTTACTCTAACTGAGCTCTGCCCAACCATTCAGAGCTGCTTTAAGAACAATTTTCCATCGTTTTTCCTATAAACACATTACCACCAATTTGGCTGAGCAAAGCAATCTTTTTTGTTTTAAAACATTTAACAAAGGTGTGTTAAAATGGGGGGAAAAGCACTCTGCTACAGCTGCGGAATTACAGACGGCGTCTGTGTCAGGATCTGATGCCTCCATTAACCCTGACCAGTTGATTAACTGTGAGAACAGTACATGGGCAGGTCATGTATTCACTGAGTCGATGGTAATGGCTTTTACACAAGAGTGTCACTGTCTGCACAGGTAATCTGTTTCATAGGAGAAGAGTGACTGGATGCATTTGCAGTTGCAAGGACTGCTTTGTTGTGGAAACCTTTATTTATTTATTTATTTTTGGTCTTAAATGTTTCAAATTGCGGCTAATTTTATAAATCACTTCACGGCTTCAAACAAAATGAGATAATTGATGTAAACCGTGTTATCCTCCTTATCCAGCCATGACCTGTATCCTGTGAAAAAGAAAACACACACTGATTAAACCCCAAGTTTCCTCAGGGTTTATCTAGAACACTCTAAGCACCACTGAAACTAATTTCTGTTTGTGTAAAAGTAAGTTTCACACTCACATTGGGCATAATTACCTGCTTTCTTTAATTGAATATAATTATCCAAAGCTTTTTTCCCTCTTGGCTGCTTAATTGCTTATAGAGAAGCATGTTTTCAGTTATAACATAAGAGCTATGACTCTCATTTACAGGAAATATGTGCTAAAGAAAAAAAAGCTTATCTTCCCTTTGCATGCACCAAGAGCCATAGCCTGTGTGCAGTTTATACTGTATCTGATTTTTTTTCTTTCCAAAATAGTAGAAAGAAATTGTTGAGAATATTCAGATCAGCACAAACTGCTCCTGATGTGTTGCTGATGTTTTTGATTCAAATTGAATGAACAAATAATGTGACTTAATGTTTCTCCTCTGGCACTTCACAAATATGACACGAAGCAAACTCAACTCTTTGTATGAACGTTTGTTTTCTGAAAGTATCAATGGCAGAATGTATAGAAAGTTTAATTTATATGCTCATTCACAGATATTGATTTCTCACACACAAACTGCACTATCATTTAAATCTAATGGGACAACACCTTTGGATGACTTTGGAACGAGTCCATCCACTCACTGTATTCATCCCCCTGTCGATACTGCTGGGGTTTTAAGTAATGGTCATGCTCCAGCAGGGGTCAATGGGATCTTGTGGGTTTACCATCTGTACTGTTGACTTTGCAGTGTCATTGCGACACATAAGACAGTAAATCTGGGGTCAAACAAAAGACAGGAGGTTATAATACATAGAGTAGTAAATCCTCTCCTTGATTTAGAAAGTCATGCATGACAAAATAAGGAATGCGACATTGTTAATGTGATTAAACTGCAGCTCTGTTGACATTTC
>JAJHUR010077840.1:51791-62088 GCA_027495735.1 Lutjanus campechanus | reverse complement strand
GGAAGGATGTGAGAAAGACCCCGAGCAGCAGAATTTACATATTGTCCGTTTAAGCACAGAAACGCTTTGAGCTTAATGTTAATATGGGCAAGCTAACATACAACATACACAAAGCTAACATACCGCGGTGTGGCAGGTATAATGTTCACCATGTTCACAACATCAGACGTAGCATGTTAGCATGCTAACATTTGCTTATTAGCATGAAACAGAAAGCACAACTTAGACTGATGAGAATGTCAACAGTTTTGCAGGGTTTGAATCATGAACAAGAGTATTAGACAAATTGCAATTTTGACCTATTAATGCTGCTAGATGAAAAGTCAGCGGATCACCGAAGATATTATAATTCATCCTAAGGGGGACGTGAATGTGTGCACCAAATTTCATGGCAATCCATCCGACAGTTGGTAACTCATTCTTGATTAAAATGGTGGACCATCTTACAGCCACTGCCATTCACAGAACCGACACACAGAACAGACTTTCTGTTGTCAAAACACTTACTATAATTAGTGTAAACAAGTGAGACCAATAGACCTTTGAAATTAATGTGGTTTAAGCACAAGTCTGAAAAACTTCAATATTTTAGCTCTCTGGATTCTTGCTTTTTGGAATATCCTGGTGGTGGTAATAATGTCGGTAGCCTTGATATGTTGTGTACAACATTCCTGCATAATAGGGGACTCAGGTACCTCATGTTGACACGGTCTGTGCACCTCATTGATGCAGACCTTGCTTCATTAGTTAGATTCTCAAACTGTGAGGAGGTGCAGGGTCAACATTATTTCCTGGCTCCCTCAAGAATACAAACTGGCTCAAGCTTTTTCCAGAAAACAAGAAGCAGTGTAATACAACTGGAAATATGCCATCTCTATGTGCTCATGTGTTTTAATGGAATAAACGTTTGCCCGAGGAAGATTCTCAGTGTAAATTGAACCTTATATGTGAGACTAATACTGTAAGAGAAGTAAATTGTCCTTGCTTTAACCTCTGCCATTGACTTATGCCATGGTTGGAGTTCATGCATCATTTAGTTATTAAGGAATACTTTGCTACCAGCCCACTTCAGATTGGATTTTCAGCTTAACGGATCTTTTTTGTTCAATCTACCTAAGCTTCTAACTGAACCTGACAGCCGTTCGGCGAGAGAGGCAGGATCTGTCCACAGTTTAAGTTTAAAAGAAAACAGCCGACCCTATTTCACTGTACATTAAACCAATTAGAGGGTGGGGAGGGAGGAGAGGAGGGGAGGGGGTACGATTTAAGTGTGAGGAAGATTTAGCCAAACGCTTGTCAGTGGCACGTTTTAAGGACGGTTCACACATACTTAATTTTTTTGGAGTGAAAACCAAAAGAATCTGAGTGTTACATGCTGATACTAGAGGCCGCCTACAGTTTGGCGCCGGGAAAAATTCATTGAAAGAACGCAGACAGTTGCAAAATAATGATGTTCATGAATAATGATAGAGGAGGTCTCAGAGGCTTCACACACATTTTAGTGCCAGGCAGCTAGAAACTGGCAGGATGAAGCTTATCGGGCGAATGCCACAAGATTCATGGGGGAAAATACTACAAATCCTGCTTGGCGGGAAAACAGTCGTGCGTGTGTGTGTTCACGCGGCTGAGTGCGAACGTGGGCCTCCCCAACAGCACGTCCTGAGGGTTTACGGATACGGCGTGTATGTGCGAGCTTTGGCACACCAACAATATACAGTTGTGTGTGAATGAACAAGAGAGACGGAGGGAGGGTAAATACAAACTAATCCTCTGGATGCTCTGGCTTCACAAGGTAGAGGACGATCACAGCCACAGGGTTTTCCGACCCCAGACGGGGACGCCGCGAAAGTCCCAGACCAGCACCAGCACCCAGGGTGATGCAGGGAAAGGGCATCTCCGTAAAGCACACTGGAGGCTGAGCAAATCAAAAACAAGCATAGATAGAGGGCACAGAGGAAGGAGGAGAAAAACAATAAACAAGTCAACTCAGTTATATTCCACAAGGAGATAGTTAAGGTCACCCCACCTTTACTCAGTTACACAGGACAGGTCTTTTTAACTGTCTTATTCACATTAAGACAGTTAAGACTTTAAACAGCAACACAAATTATTTATGGAAATGATTAAATAAAATGTCACTGCCAGCTAGAATGGTCTAACGTGCTAACCAACAATTGGATGAAGACAAGTACAGTTGTACTAGTAACTTTGTAAGGCTGTACTACAGCAGCGCTTTGAGCTAAATGCTAATACCAGCATGCTAACATACACCCAATGCTTACATACAGTTGTTTGGCAGGTAAAACATTCACAATGTTCACAATTAAATTCTAACATTTGCTAATTAGCGCAAGGCAGAAAGTACAGTTGAGGTTGATGGGTTAGTTTTGCTGGTATTAAAGCTATAATATGTAACATTTCCACATTAAAATATCTAAAAATGTTAGACATCATATATTTTAAGTTTTGTAGCTACTAACGTGAATCCAAAAATAATGTTCAAATGCAGAGAAATACATAATTTATTGCTAGCTGTTGTTAGGTAGTTGTTAGTTGTTATATCTTAAGAGAAAACTCAGTTATGTATATACAGTATATAGTACTCAGATATATATATAAGTCAGATATGTCAGAGATGTGACTAAACATAATTTGAATAAAACTTAAATATTTCATCGTCCCTGATAGAGGGCACAGAGGGAGCAACAGTGAAACAATAAACAAGTCAACTCTGTTTTATTCCACGAGGAGATAGCTAAGGTCACTCCACCTTTGCTCAATCACGTAGGAGAGGGTCTATTGCAGGAGATTGGGTTATTAACCCCCGTGGACACACTGACAAGCACCACTTCAATGGGATCATCAAAGCGATGCAAATCCAAACAGCATGTTGCGTTGTGTTGAATACACACTGGACGGGTGAAGTGCAATTTTCACCTGACCCTGGCTTGAACTCCATTTATTTCATCTAGCAATTTCAACCGATAACGGCTATATTGAAGGTCTCTATCTGAATAGTGAAGATGAATTTCAGCGCTCAAGTTTCATCTCCACTGACTTCAGCAGGGAGATTTTGCAAAAGTACACATGCAGGAATTCTAAACATATATATCTCAGTGTCCCAGATTTCATGAAACCTGTAAGGGAGGGAAGAAACAGAAAATGAGAAAAGAGAAGGGAACTGAGCAGACACCAGGGATCATATTTCTTATTCCTCTGTTTTCTCCCCCTCTGTCTCAGGAAGGAATCTGCGGGTCTGAATTATTAATTCTCTCCCTGCATTCGATTTGTATGGCTTGTCACTTTTATCAAATTATATGCGGGATCTCTCATTCTTCTGGGCACATTCTTTTAATTCAATATCTGCATTTCACCTTGCTTGAAATTCAACATCTTTGGCAACCGGTACATACTCAAAATTTGATGCATACTCTTGATTAAAATAAAAAATGCTGACTTATTTGAAGGTTATTTCCACAATGTCATTCACTTTTTAAAAAATGTTACAAATATCAGCCAGTGATGTGGCATAAAGCTGCATTCATTGATTTATTGGCCACTTGGGGGCAGCGTAACAAGCTGTAAACTCACCACTGACAATTTATCACCTTATGAAGTTGTTGTGGCAAATGTGTTGGCAAGCATTTGAGAATTTCAGCATTCATTTGGAGTGTTTCTGGCCCTCGTCCAAATGTAAGTCCAATATTCACTTTTTTATTTGCTCTGTGTTAATCTCCACCAACTCCTGAGGGAAATATCTGGCTAGTCGCTAGTTAGTTAGTAGCTAACTTTGTGTGTCTGCCATTTGGTGGTGGAGAGGTGGTGTCCCCTGGATTTATGTTATTTTTTTGTACAGAAAAAAAAGAAAAGAAAAAGCGAATTCACAATAGCTGGGACCAGCTATTGTAACATGTGAGCATACATTCACACGTGCATGCATTCACACACACACACCACCTTTTTGGTGGCTAAATTATAAGGATTGGGACTAAGTCACACCAATGGAAAAAGGAACTCTCTGCCAAACCCAGTGACGCCTGGCGCAAGGCATCATGACAAACAGTTATGAAAGAAGGCGTGGCTAAAGTATGGGGGCTGAGCCAAACTGTCACCAACACAAAATCAACTGGTTGATCCAATAATGATTCCTACAAGTAACTAAAACAAACAGGTAATGAGTTATGAAAGAGCATGGCTGAAGAGTAGGGGGCGGGGCATAAGTCATTAATAGAAAAGCAGCTCTGCTGAGTGCAGAGATGCCTCTTATACTGAGTCTACCACATTGTGCCACCATGTTTCTACATAATATTTATAAGTATGTTTTCATTATTGCATAATCATCTGAAAATAGGAACATGTTTTTGTTCGAATTAGATGTTTTTATGAACAGAGGGTGTAGGTCCTCTTCCATGGAGGCCACCATGTTGCACCGCTGTGTTTTGACAGTAGCCCAGAACAGACAAACCAAACAAACTTTCACTGCCAGCGTATGCTCTCCTACACATTTGGAAGGGGAGAGTGAGGCCAGGTGTTTGCAGTCTGCAAGCTAACCACTAGATGCCACTAAAACCTACACACTAATCTTTTAGAATTGTAGGCTGTACAACCAAAACAATGAGCTGCAAGACCCTGAATCGCTCGGTCGAGCTGATGGGAACCATTTATATTACAAAGTCAATAGATCCATTGTAAATATAAAAAATATTGAAGTGCAGTTTTTAGTAAAGACTAAGTTACTAAGTTACAGATGAATAGTTTAGACATTTTTCCCAAAAGTGAGGTTCAACTTCACATGAATTGCAAAATAAAATTAACTGATGTCCTTGATATGTTCTGAATGAGAGGAAAAAAATGGAATTGTGTGAGGCTAAAGTTTTGAAAATCGCCTAAATATGATCCTACCAAAGATCCCTTTTTTTAAAACCTACAACAGAAAATCTAACAAATATCATAAGTCTCCTATAACATATAACATAAAAGTTCTAAGAGATCATCTTGGAGCTTCAAAGGTGTTTCTTAACCATAACCTGGTACCACTTTTTTCCTTCATAGAATAATGATTTAAATCAACATCACTACATTAGTAAAGGCTACTTGTATACAAGGTACAAAATTGTGGCATCATGAACTTCCTCCATTTGGATTTCATAAGTTTCAAGTTTCTTTGAAAATGTATGGAGGTCTTGCAATGAACCCTCCATCTGCTGATTACACAATAACTTGGAAATTCTCACCTGTCAGGGCTGTATTTTTCGGGGGCTATAACCCTGGGGAAGCCTGACCTCTCACGCATGACTTGTCACAGGCGAGACCACTTATTTTGCAATAATGTCAAGTGGTAAAATGACTCACCGTCTATCTGTCTTTTGAATCAAATTGTCTCGGCTGAGGACAGAGTGACGGCACTTGACCCCCGTCACCTCCCAGTTATTACATGTTTTGAAAGTGATGGCAGTGAAGTCCATCTCTTATTTTCTCACTCTATCTTTGGTCGACACCTCTTAAAGGCAGACAGCTGGTTTTAGCCGCGGAGGGAGTCAAACAGTTCACACATAACAATGCCCTGAGGTGGTTTACTACTGGCTGCCACCACATCAGCCACCAGCAGGAGTGTGCAGTGTTGTTTACTTAATTACATAACATTGTTTTGGACAGGGTTGGACGAAAAAAGATTAATAAGATTAACTCTAATCAGAGTTCTGTTGCAGAATTAATAATAATCACATTGAATAAATCCAAATTTATTTATGTAAATTGAAATTAAATAGACTTAAATCAGTATAGAGATACCTGCTCATCCAAATTAAAAAATAAACAAAAAATAAATTTGTGTTGGGACCTAGTTAGTATCAAAGAGAGAGGGCAGAATTTTGGCTGCCCTGTATTCCTCATGGATTTTTGGGGCTTTTTCTTCCTTTACTAGACGGGAGAAACTAACACAGATAGGAGAGGAGGGAAAGAAAAGAAAAGACATGCAATGAAGGGCTGCAGGTCGGGAAATCAGCCTCTGTACATGGGCACATGTTTTACCAAGGGCGCTATCAGGATGCCCATCATGGTTTAATGGAGTTCCTGAGCAAAACATTGCACTGGTGGCTAGCTCGCTAAAAGATTGACAAAACATTACATTATTTGCTAACTGGTGAAAGTTAACAAAACATTAAAGTTACATTGTTTTCTAGCTGGCTAAAGTTAACAAAACATTAACTTTACATCATTCGCTAGCTAGCTAAAAAGTTGATCAAATATATCAATTGTTTGTAGCTATCTAAAGCTAACGAAACATTGCTGTTACATCGTTTGCTAGTGGGCTAAAAAGTTAACAAAACATATTATTGTTTGCGAGCTCTTCTTTGAGAAAAAACTTCTCAGTTGAATTGTGTGGAGCGATATGGTCAAATAACAGAAGATTAAAAATGGACAACAGCACAGTAAGGAAAAAGACTGGCTGGCAATTGGAAGACTGTTTTAACGGATCAGCTAGTGGAAAAAAAGGAGGAACTCAGTTGGGTTGAGTTTGTCCCACGACTTTCTTCAAGGAACATGATTTCTTTGTTCAACCCATCTCCAATAGGCAGCCATTTTAAAAGTTAAACCTCCTCATGTGCAAGTTAATACCGGATCACATTTTAAATTGGAGTTTAAAGTTTTGGTTAAAATTTCATAGATTAAATTCAGTCTAGGTTTGGAGTAAAAACTAAATTGAGGTTTAAAGAGAGATCTCATTTTAAACTCTCTTAATTTTAAAATATTTTCAGAGTTTGGTGCAACATAATTTAAAGTTAAGCCATGATTTAATCAGGATTAAAAATTAATCCTTGTTGGTGCCTTAATGACCAGAATTATTAATAATCACAGTGTAAATCGCTCATTAATATCCTCCGCCGTCTCCACATGACAACAGCATTGTGCTGTGTTGGCATCCTATAAGCACTTCCTTTGATCGAGTGAGCGTTGGTCACGTTTTCGATTCAAATCCTCCTTGCTGACTGTAGATATTTGGATAGAAAAAAGAGAATCCATTCAGCACTCCTGCTAATGCATCTTTGGGGTTGAGGCACGGCAGAAGGATTGAGACATTCTCTGCCTGTGCTCCGGGTTGTCTGCTTCACAATGTGTGCTCACAGTTTTCCCCCTATTATGAATATTGAAGCGCATTTTTCCCCTCCCCCCCTCTCGTATATAGGCTCAAGAGAGAAAAGCGTACTTAGAGACCTGAAATACTTTTACCACTAATGTGCTGTTCAGTGAACCGTCACAGTGCCAAGATTGACACCATTTTTTACGCAGCCCCCCATTAGTGTCACTCAGCCTCCATCGTGGCACATTAAAATAAACTAATGATGTTTCTTCACCAAATGTCTAATGGAGTATTAGCCAAGAGAGTGGCTGCTCTGTACTTACTGCACTTTCACCTGAAAAGTGGTACAAAAGAAATTCGTCACCGTGTCGGAAATGTAATACAGTTGCGTTATATGCAGATGTCGGTGGGGGGAATGATTTTTGGCAGAGGAAGTCGATGGCTTTATGCCTCAGGAGCAAGACAAAATCATTGAGATGACACAAAGAGAAAGCCTCTACTTCTTTCTTCAACCTCTGTTCCCCGTGTTGACCGTAGTTGCTTTATTTAGGCTGTGTAGCGATGCAAGGGAGGCGGATCAGTGTCAGCGAGGCGGGCGCGAGGCTTAGTTCCAGCCTAGGGCCATCCCTGCTGCTCTAGTGGCCTGCATACAAAGCTACTGAGGACCCTTTTGCATGGACAGCCGTCTCCCCAACCCTCTGTGGACACCGCTCTGGAACTACTGAAGGGGAAACTGAAATATGCTGCCTTTCCGCAAGGTCAGGCTTAGGCAGGACTTGACACCTGCTGCTGGCCATGTTCAACATGGCATCCAGAGGCTTTGTACAGTAAGCCCCATCTCACTTCTCTATTGTGTGGAGAGCATGGCTTTATCACATTTTACTTTATGTTAGAGTCGTTGGACTACAGCTCTGGAACCAGGCTAGCATGTGGCGAAAAAAGAATGTGAAAGAGCGTATTGATTGGTATCTATTTTTCTGGTGGAGCCGATTGACTTTAGCTCATTACATCCATGGACCTCCAGGGAACGCTCTTTTAACGGCACAGAGAGAAGATAAGACAGGGATGATGTAAATGACAGTCAACAGAACTCAATACACAGCAAACAAACTGCAAAATTGGCTCCTTAATAGTTCTGTGCAGCCAACACACTGTTTTAGATCTGAAGCATAGCATTCTGTTGAACCCTATCTCTTCCAGTTTGTTTTCATTCTTTCCATTCTCAAGAGATGCTCTATGTTACACTGTATCAATGCCATAAAGATGCTGTAGCATGTTCTGAGCTGTAACAATGCAAATGAGGATGTAGAAATGAATACAAGGCCAGTTTTTAGGGATGATATACTTTGTAGAATTTTGAAAAATGTGTTCCAGCATTTCTTAAACTGATTTCTACAATACAAGCAAATGAACTGCATGGGCAGAGTCTTTCTGGTTACTCTTCTAGAATTATAAACTGACTTATTTCTTAGTCAAGACAGTACTTTTATAAAACTTTAGAAGCCACAGCAATCATTACCTGCCATTGTGTCTTGTTTCAAATTTGATGATAAGGGCAGGTACTGGTGCGTACCATTTACCTCAGAGGTTAAGTGTGTTCCAGTACAGCATAACTTCTTTGTGCTTGATAACAATGCATTCCACTGTATTTTGCGCATACAAACACTGTAGCCACATGCCCACTGAAAGTATTGTGTGAACGACTGATTTAATGTGACACAAGTGTTAATAAACAGCTTTCACTGCTGCTGATGCACCAAACAGCCGCACTGGATTTTAAGGTCAGGGTTTGGTAGGTTTCTCTGAACTTTGCAAGTCAGAAATCCAACTTCGGGCGGTGTTCCTGTTGAAATTTCCAACTGGAAACTTGGAAATTCCCATTTTGCCAGTTCAAATGGAACGCACCATAAAAGTCTGTCGCCACCTTAGCTTTAAACTAAATGCTAGAATGTGGCAACATGCTCACAATGCTAACACACTCATTTGTATGTATAATAAGTATAAGGTTTATGTTTAATGTTTGGAGCAACTATGGCTCAGGAGGCAGATCGGGACCCCTATTGAACACAGAGTTGGGAGTTTGATCCCCACCTCCTCTCCCCCTCCCCACCAAAGTGTCCTTCAGCGAGACACTGAACCCTGGGTTACTCTCCAGCCACTGGAGATGAACAAGCCAGTGTATTTTCAATTGCTCTTTTAAAAAAAAAAAAAAAAAAAAAAAAAAAGCGGGTGATTAATGGTGGTGACCCCTAATTGGGGACCAGCCAAAAAAAACAGAAGTATAATATTTGCCATGTCCACCATTAGTGTGTTATCATGGTAACATTTGCAAATTAGCACTAAACAGCTGAGTCTGGTTGGTGCTGCATGCATTTGGTTATAAACTAAAGTAATGGATCAACTAAAATTTTAAGCTGGTAATTGGAAAAAGGAGGAAAAATTTCATGGCAGGGACTTGCAGACAAATGTTGAAGCTGGCTCCAGCTTTATACTACACTGAAATACAGTATCATCTGGAAAATGGCTGCATTGGGAAATCAAATGCATTCCTCTTAGATGACTTTGTAACATGAACACTGTGTCACACCGTCATCTTTGATAGTTAATATGATTGTCGTAAAATCCTTCTCCATAACATTTTAAAGCTTTTTCTCCTGTGTTACTTATTGCACATTCAATCTAAAATTGTTCTCAGCCCATTAAAAAATGAGTTGAGACCTTCTTACAATCTGTAATGAGATGTGGTTCTTTTGTGAATAGTTCAACAGGGGCATGTTTTTGGACCCCATTCTTGAGAATTGGGACAAATCATTTCTCACCAAACACACTTTAAAAATTATTACCACCAACAGTCTAAGTCCAATTTTAGGGTGTAAATGTATACTTTAATGATTTATAAATCTGAATATGTAATTTATAACAATGTTTTGGTGTGCTCTGATTTCTTAAATTTTTAAACTTGCTCTGTGTCAGAGAATACAAACAAGTTCCAGACAAAAATTCACAACTTAGTCAACCTAGTCAATTAAAAAATGTGTAAAAAGCCTTCAAAACTAACAATACCCACTTATAACATGGGTTATATAATCAGCTTTGTTTCTGAAAATGTTGATAATTTAAAGTTGTGCCCCAGATTTCCGTGAACTTTCCATGAAGTCAGATTTTTACAACATGATTTAATCAGGCAAAAAAAAAAAGGATTATCTATACCCCAAT
>JAJHUR010077840.1:31286-51771 GCA_027495735.1 Lutjanus campechanus | reverse complement strand
GTTTTTTTTTTTTTTTTTTTTGACAAATCATTCAATAATATTTCTATCAAATGTGTCTCAACCATAACATGTCAACTCTATAGCCCTTTTAAATCCAAACTAAATAATAATTATGACTAAATGTTTATTTTGATTATAATTAAGAGATCTCTTAGCAACTTAAAAAAAATAAAAAATAAAATGGCTATTTTAGATATTGTATTATAAATCATATTATATGTTGTTTATCACAAAGACAAATTACATTGTCAACAGAAATAGTAAGTGGGCAACATGATAATGGTATTTTTTCTTTAATAAAACTTTTTGATTATATAGCTAATTAAATAATCTTGTATTTAATGTAATAAAAGACATTAAACATTCCCTACATGTCTTATATTATAATACTATGACTTTTTGTGTGTCTGATGGAGTTGATAAAATTCAAGTCCTCAGCTGCAAAACATGCTATTTAATAAAAAAAAAAATTAAATCACAAGCAGGCCGGCCTGTAACAAGGCTTAACAGCCAAGTGTGAGATTTTTTAAAATATATTTTCCAGTAAAATTGATGAGCAAAAATGAAAAAAAACCTTAAAAATATGGTTATGTCTCAGTGCTCAAGCATGAGTAAAATTTAAAATAGTGAAAGTATCCCTATTGTACTAATAAACATCTATCCTCCTGTGCCGTGTTGTACTTTATTACACACTTCACCTCTGCATGCACACATGAAAAAAAACACACATTACATTTGTGGATAAAATGATGGACTTGGATTTTATAGGCGCCTGCTCCTCATCATTTAGTCATCTGCCTGCATAACAGGCTTCCACGCCACTTATCAAATGAAATGGTTGCTCAACACAGTAAGCCATTACCATGGAAACCAATGAGATTTTAAGGTGGCGCTACTGTATGTAATGAAAGTATAAAAAGTACATTACATATGGCTTGATAAAAGTTCACACGGTGCATTTTTGACCAGAAAAAGCTCTTTTAATGAGAAAACAAGCTTCAGTCGGTGTACTCGCCAGGGCCTTCCGTGTTATGAATAGCTTGGTCGCCTATACATTACAGCAAGAAATTCAACATGTCTGCCAGGGGTACTTGGGGAAATCACATTCCTTGGTGTGTGGGAGTGTTGCTTTTTATTACCTGCCTCAGAGCTTCAAATCCAATTCCATCTCCTCACTTCTCCCTGGGCCTTCCTCTGTCAGTGCAGAGAGAACATTGGATAGGCGATGATGCAGCCTCCTGGATGGAACGACTATAGCCTGCAGGTGACTTTAAATTAACACCCTTCATTAAGAGCATCCATCACATGGGATCCATAGGGAATCACCGCAGAACACCCATGACACATAAGTAAAGAGCCCACGGAAAATTGGCACTAATGCTGAATACATGCACATCGGTCCTCGCTGAAGTAATCCACCTGTCTGACAAAAATGTCCTCGATAGGGTTTTATGGGTGGAAGATGTCATGCACTGAAAAACAAGGGTTCCAAAAGGGTTCTACCCAGAACCATTTGCTTCTGAAGAACCCTATTTTTGAAGAAAGGGTTTGTCAAGGGTTCTTTGTAAGACTTAAGGGTTCCATGAAGAACCCTTTTCATCCAAAGAGCTCTTTTTAGAAGAATGACGAAGGGTTTGTCAAGGGTTTTCTGTACAATATAAAGGAGTTCTCAGTAGATCCCTGGGTGGTTTCTCGATGAAAACCTTGGAATATTAAAAGGTTCCTTGAAGAATCTCCTTGTTGTGTTCTAGATCAAACTCCTGGAATAAAAAGGGCTCAGTAGAACCTCCTAGGTGGGTTCTAGATAAAACCCTTGGGATAAAAAATAGGGTTCAGTAGAACCTCCTGGGTGGGTTTTAGATAAAACATTGGGAAATAAAAGTTTTTTTGGTAGAACCCCCAGGGTGTGTTCTAGATGAAACCCTTTGAATATGAAAAAAGGTTCTCCATGGAATCCTCTTGGTGTGACCTGGATAAAACCCTTGGAATACAAAAAGGTTCCTTGAAGAACCCACTCGATAAAACCTCCAGAATTTAAAAGGGTTCTCTGTAGAACTCCCTGAGTATGTTGTCGATAAAATCCTTGAAATATGAAAAGGATCTCTGTAGAACCTGCTGGGTGGGTTCTAGATAAATCCCTTGGAATATAAGAAGGTTCTTGTAGAACCCCCTGGGTGGGTTTAGTTGTACCCTTATAAGGTTGAAAGTTCTGGGTGGAACCATTACACCATAGAAGGTTTCTCTGTATAATGTTCCAAAGGGGGTTCTGCTTGAAACCTTTCACAGATGCTTCTAGGTATAGACCCTTTATGTTGGGTTCTAGGTAAAACTCCGATAAGATTCCAAATGGAACCTCTATAACAGGAACCAAAAAGGGTTCTCCTATGGGGACAAACCAAAGAACCCTGTCTGGTTCTAGTTGGGACCCTTATTTTTAAAAGTCCTTGCTTCTTTGCAGGTTTCCTGCTCCAACAAGGCAGATTTTTCCATCTGTGGGGTTCAGAGAAAGTCTGAACCTTTACTGTGACAATGCTGTGCTGGAATGGGGGGAGGCCCGGGCATAAATTCAGAAGAGCCGCCTTTGTGTTTTTCATACAGCACAGCTGCATCCTTTATGAGGTAGAGAATGCCTAACCAGCCATCCAAGACGGAAGACAGGCCAGGCATCCAGGATGACAGCAAAGGGTGCTTCGTTTACATTCAGGGGGACTTAGACTATATTCCCCTGGCCAACTTATCCTGCTGAAACAGCGGCCACACTTGGCCGACAGAGCTGTGATATTTCAGCGGCCTGGAAGCTTGCAGGGCTAGCGGAGGCTTTAGTAAGCGGAAGAGGCAAGAAATCTGGGCTGCCGAGCACACCGCTGGGCCGGGATCCCTGAGTTGAATTTCTGAAAGGCTCATTATTCTGGATTGGGGAGAAAGTGGCATTGAGGGGTGGAAGGGGTGAACAGGGGCTCAAGGCAAAGTGTCCATCAGAGGTGCTGTGGTGCGTTTAGACACATCACCGCTGGGACAAATGGAGATCAGGGGTTGGAGTGAGATCATATGACTCACAAGAGTCGACACCACCCTGTTTCACTGTACAGATGGTGACGCTGTCACACTGAGGGAAAATCGAGGCTCTGTGGAATGAATTGTTTTTGTTTTGCTCTTTCTGTCCTTCTGTCCCAATCAACTAATTTGAAATTTACATTAAGTGTTAAGAGGGACAGTTCACTCCAAAATCAAAAATACATATATTACATGTTACTGTTGTGTACTGTACTGTACCGTACTGTCTTAGTCATGTTAGTATACCTGTAGTGTCAGTAAATATTAGGTTATCATTTTATTAAAAGAAGGGGAGGAGAGTTTTTCAATTTTATTTCATTGTTATCTGGTTTATTATTTACTTGTTTATCATTGCCTTGGTGTGCTCATGTTATTGACCTAGGTTATTTGCTGATGTTCACCTGCAAACCTTGTGAAAAAACCGGACATGGTTTATATCAGAAAGTAAATTATCTCAAGTAAAACTCTTTCAAAACTGAACAGTTTGAGTTGGGCTCAGAACTCAAATATCTATCAAAGTAAGCTGCCTTTTTCTCAACTTTTTTTGTTTTTACAAAGTGAAAATGCAATTGTTGTGCCTTCATCAAATTAGTGTGAAACGGTCAGCTGTCAGCTCACTGCCTGCTGTGCACGGGCTCGCTGTGGGCAACTACAGAATATGTGATCACTTTTCAGTCATTTGTAGTAAATGAAACAAGTCCTATGTTGCAAACAGGATGGGCATTTTCACCATGTCGCCATCCACAGTGGATCCGTTCGAAGAAACTGACAAAGCTGAAATTTTTTTCACAAATAATAACGAGCATCTTCAGCTGAAAACAATATTTGTTTCCATCACATGATTTGTGCTTTCCTGAATAACACATTCAGATTCAAGTGCATCCCAAATATTTATACATCTAGATTTTCTTGGTGGGAGTTGCAGAGTTTCAGAGTCTTGTGCTTGTGACAGCAAGGGATGTAAACATAATAGCATCTTCCTTGGCTGAGCTGTGACTTCTCCTCCATGAGTACATGCACGCTTCACCTTGCGCAGTAAAAAAGAAAAAAAAGTTACTACATGAAACTTTTCACAACAAGGTCTGTGGATTATCTTAACTGTCTCATGATTTCTGGAAAGAGACACTGCTGTTGAGGTTTTTTGTTTGTTTGTTTGTCTTTTTTTCTGTTTTCAGTTTTAGCACCACAAGCCAAGTTCCATTATATTTGAGAGAAGGCAAACATCTCTACAGCTTCAAAACATGGCAACTCACACCAAAACAGTCACCATGGATGACTAGCACCACTGATAAGAGGAAAAATGTGTATTTTTTGATTTGGGATGAACTGTCTGTTTAATTACAAAAAGATATAAAAAACTTGCACCAAACGTAAGAGTTAAAAAATAAATAAAATAAAGACCGTCATTGATCACGCACCTGCGACATGATTATGTTAGATTCAAATTACAACATGAAAGGATGCACTTTATTCCCTTTAATTTGACAAAGAGTCCGGTCTTAGAGCAGCAGAATACATTACATCTCAGCTTACCGCACTTATAACTGACATCCCACCAATCTACATTCAAGGGCTTCAAAAGGGAATAAAATTATGAGGAAATTACAAGGCAAGTGAGTTTTGGTCCCACACGGGGAATTAAAACTTATTATCTGTGACAACCTGTCAGCCAGTGAGAACTCAAACATGAGCACAAAGCTCTGTGAGCCGCAGAAGGGAGTAGGAAAAAAAAAAGAATGATAAAAGAAAAGGGGAAGGAAAAGAGAAAGGGGCAGTTAGAGACATCATTTTTGCATGGGAAAAAAAAAGCGCCTCCAGGTAGGCTGAGCAGTAAATGTTTTCGACGACTGTGATTTGACAAGTTTGATCTAAATGTACAGTATGGTCATATAATTTTTTTTTAAAGATCTGGCATTTGTTTTGTATTTGGAGTGAGCTGATCCTGTTTAAATGATACATTGAGAAGCTTAGATGCGCTTCTTTCAGGAGATGGCTCTAACTAACGAGGATACACATAAGCCCCAGGGACTAATAATGAATTACAGTTCTTCCACAACTCTACAACACTGCTGCACTGGAGAATTAAAGAATTTAATTTAACTTTAAAAAATGTCTGGGCGGCCTTTAAATTTTAAGGTGAGTTTGAAGCGTAAGATTAAGGTAATTTTTTAACGATTTAAAACAAATTATTTTTCTAGTCAAATAAAGCTGATATTAATTCAGTTGTACTTGAGAAAACATGCTCAATAAGCTTAAGATATTAAGTTGAAACTCACTCATACTGACGAACGTTACACAGAAAATTTATTTCCTTTTACATTTGCCCCATTTTAAAAGTAATTTCTTAATTTTCACACATAGAACTTACATTTTGGCACAAAGACAATATGCGTCTTAAGTTCTCGTCATATATGTGCATGAATAAGGGGAGAGTTTTAACTCCTGAACAATGCAAGTCTGCTATAAACTAATAAGGTTTTGAGATAATGTATTTTTCTTCTTTAGATAAATGTTTGAGTTTTAGAAACTCCACAAAATTTGTATTTCAAAGATTATTGAGTAAACTCTTTGAAGTTAAAGTGAATAATGGTTAATAATTTAATATTTTCACTTGCAACCATTTAATTTTTAAGCACCTTTTAAATGATGACACATCTGGTTCATAACTTACTGTGAATAATTTTTGAAAAAAAAAAAAAACCCACAAAGATGTAAATTAATCTAACAAAAAAAGTAAATTATCTCAACAAAAAATTATAGGTCTGCAAAACGTTTTTAAAAATGTTATTTCAAAACTTGATTGAAAGTACAGTACATTCATTTAAATAATCATTTTCAAGTCAAAAGACATGTAAGTTGACATGCTATAAAAATACATTCTAGAAATTTTAAGTTTAATTAACTTGAATAAATAAAACTTATATTTGCGTTAAAGGTAGAAACAGTAGAACAGAGTAGTAGCAGAGTGTCATGAGAGAAAATGAGGAGATACCTGCATTTTTTAAAAGAAAAATGTTGCAAATTATGCCTTCAATTTAATGAGATTAGATTAGTTGTTTCCACTTAATTTCTGTATGTTTTTTTAAACAGTGTATTAAAAGGAAAGCTCATGGTAAAGAATGAGCAAAACAAATCATATATCACCTGCCATTAAACAGGTTCAAGCAGAACCCATCACAGTCACTTTAACCAGTTCAAGGGAATTACAATACTCTCCCCAGTCGACAGTCAGATGCAATTAGTGGGACTGATGGCAAATTAGACTAAATGATCATGCTATCTGATTTAATGGGCCTGGAGTGGCGCACGCCTGCACGTCCATAGTCATGATGTCATCAACGTGACTCCCATGGGAGCAAGTCGAACATTTTACTTTAATGTCCCCCAAGGAAATCCACTCCGATTCGGTCCACCCACCCTTAAAATCCCACCTGGGAATGCCCAGAGAGCCGCATGAAAGCACTGCAAAGCTTAGAGAGAAACTTCAGAAAGAAACTGCTTCTTAGAAGTTGGTCCGAAAACATCCAAGCATTACCAAGTTTAGGCAACTTCAGAAAAGCCTTAAAGCTTGGCTACTTCTCAGAGATTTTTTTTTTCTTTCCACCCCCTCCTTAAAGAAAACAAAAACAGTTTTGCGTGCAGTAGTTTGCACCAGCTGTGTGCTTTGCCACGGCTACCCCGCTGAATATGTGAGCAGAATTAGTACAATGAGCTCCAGCAAACCACAAGCCTCCCTGTTAAATAATACAGAGGCAGTGAAGGAGGAGAGGAGGTGGCGGTGGCGGTGGCGGTGGCGGAGGGGGGGGTGAGGAGAATTTTGGTTGCTCATTCCTCGGCTTTGTGTCATCCTGCTGACATCTGCTACATTTGCATGGCAGCTGGAGATCCTTGGATTAAGCGCTTACAAGAGTATTGCCATATCTCATTTAACAACATAATCATCTTATGAGGAAAGCGATGTTTCATCCCTGGTGCTTTACAAAGCTTGGCATGCAGTTCCCCCTGACTCGCTCTCCCTTTTCTGCCTCTCATCTCCGTCCCTCCTCTCTTTCCTTGTCTCCGTCTTCCCTTCAAGCTGTCCCTCTTTTTTTCTCTTTTTTGCTGTGATGCCTTGTAACTTGCAGTTTTGGGTAATCTTGTTCAACAGGACATAGTGTATGTGTGTGTGGAGCAGTGTAGATCATTTAGCAGACAAGCTCTTTCAATTTTTTTCTTTCTTTTTCTTCTCCAAGGCTATCTGGTCCTCGAAAGCTCAATCAACATTTCACCAAGGTCTCTAGAACAACCGACAACAAAAAAAAAAAAAAAAAAAAAAAAAAAAAAGCCACAAAAAAAAAAAAAGAATGAGCCACATCAAAACAAGAGCTCCAAGGATGCCTGTGCTTCAATGCTGCCTCTCGTGGCCAAACAAGAGGACAGTTACATACACTTAAACCCAGAAGGACAGCGTCTTTCGGGTTCTATTTAGCCTGTACGGATTGTGTTCAGCAGCTAAAAGAGGCACTCAACACAACTGTATTTGTGATTATAAGTTTTCTAAAAGTAAGTCCTCTAAAGGGAGAAAAGTCCTGGACTAAGACAATGTGCATCTTTAAAAAAAACATTTGTTTTCGTCTTTATTTTGTGGCTTATGCTGCTTGTTTTTTAGCCAAGAAGAATGGTCCAGACTAAAAATTTCCAACAAATATTGGATGGCATGCTGGTACATTTTCCACAGATATTCATGCTCCCCAGAGGAGGAAGCTTACAGATCCCCTAAATTTAGCATCAGAATTCTTTTACCAGGGTACCCTCTGGGTTCGAGTTAAATTTAAGACTTTTAAGACCTTTCGATCTTGCTTAGAAGGGAATTTAATGCCAACTTCATGGCCAGACTGGCAAAAGTATGAAGGATTTTAATGGAAAATCAGTCTAAACTTCTTGGACATCATCATATCATCCTGAGCTTTAAAGATGTTTGGCACAAACAGCACAGAGCCTCACGGTCATTGGCTGGAATAGGCTCCACTCACTAATATTTTGGATTCTGATGCTACTTCGGTTAAAACGACAACTATTCTGAGACAACGAGCCATCATTAGCTTGTTAGCACGCTGATGTTGGCATTTAACTTAACTCCAAACAAATTTAAGTTTTGATGGATATAAGTGGAAGAGATCAACCTCTGCCTCGTCTGAAAGAACCGATCTTTAAAGGGAATGAACTGAACTGAATCACTTCCTGGAAGGACCGACACTCAGTCAGTTAAGTTTGAAATACAAGAATCTTTGCTTTTCAAAGATTCAACGCATGAGTATACACATTTACATAGTTGCATACTTTGACAGATTTAAGCAAAAGCGTGCAATATCGGCTTGCTAGTTTGTGTCTGTGTTGTTTGTTTGCGTGCTTGTGGTGGTTGTGATTATATCTTGAAGTGTTTTGAACTGATTGAAACACAAGAATCTTAGCTTTCCAAAGGTTTGTTGCATAAGTGTACACGTTTTCATAGTAGTTGTGTACTAACATCTCCTGGCTACTTACTGGGTATTTAGCATGCTGGAGTACTGGCAAATTCAAGTTCTGACGGATTTAAGAGGAAGAGCACAACATCTGCGGACTAGTTTGCACAGTTTGTGGGTATTTATTGATGGACATAGTGTGTTTTAGAATAAATATGTTACTGGATTGGATTGACTGGACTTTTACCAATGAAATAGGACTGTTTTTGTCAGCATATTACTAATTGTGGATCTCTATGAGGCTTCAAAGGTGAGCTGCCTCAGTTTTGTTATTATTTGTGGTGTTAATTGTACCTGCTGTTCTTGAAATGGTTTCTGTTGATCAAAATACAAGAATCTTAAAATTACCAACAGATAAATATACGTACGTGTTAAAAGTGCAGATGTGCACTTTGTGTTCTGATCCCATTTAACCATGCTAGAGGGGTTGAAGCACCGCTGTTGCCTCACATAGCAGCTAGCTTAGCTGAAAAGCCCTTCTCTTGATATTGCTGTATCTGTCTCTTTAATCTTTCTTTTTCCTGACTTCCCCCTCAAAGCACTGTGTGACTTCTGTTCTGAAAAGTGCTGTATAAATATAAAGTTGTGCTAGTTTGCTTCAAAAATGTCACTACACAGTAAGCTTGGTTAGCAGGAGCACGAATAAGGGGAAAAACTTGTAATGGAAAGTCCTGACAAGAGTTTGTTCTTACATCAGTAATGGTTTGCATGGTTCCACAATCAGGGTTCTTTACTGTGACCTTTCTGGGCTTGAGATTTTGCTCCCTTGCTTTAGACAGGGAGATAAATGGGTCTCTGTCCACTCAGGTTACCAACACAAGTCCAATTATTTTGTCTTGGCCTTCCAATCTGGTTTGCCTTTTTTTGCTTTTCCTTGAGCGTGTGATCAAATCTGTGCCTGTGCCTCCTGGAATCTTGGCCCGGGCCATCTCTGCTTTCCACACCATGTTTATTTCATAAAGAAATCTACAATATCAGAATCATCAGATGAATGCGTGATATGAGATAGCAGCACGGTGCAAGAATGTGCTGATGCCGTCAAGCTCTTTTTATTCTCTCTATAGTTGCACTGGTAAGCGATTCATATTTTGCTTTTACGGTGAGTCACAGTCATGATTGTCTCTACGAGGAGGACAAATTGTCTTGACAGGGAAGGCCTCTTTATTTCTCTACAGATGGACAAACAGTTTGAAGACACTGCAGGCTTACATGCAAAACCACTATTTAAGTTGTGTAAGACAATATTTAATGGTTGCATGTGTATTTTAGTGCAGATGTTCACAGCCACTGCCTATATTACTAAAATAAGAATGCTTGAGATCAAAGTTTGGCACGTACTGTACGTACACATCAAAGACATGTACAGTGTTGTTGCCTCTAGGTGATATACCTATTTTGGGCTTTTCACACCCACATTAAAATTATCTATTACCCAGTGTAAGCAAGTCTATGACTCATAAAGGCTGTGTTTTGAAAAAAGTGCTTTGAGAGAATATTTAATGAGGCTTTAAAGGGACAATTCAGGACTTTTTATGTAGATGTCCCATCAGTGTTGATGGTAAATGTAGTAAACTGGAACGATAAATTCGACCAAGACAGCTGAGTTCTCCTGCTGAAAAATCTGTACTTCCTGCATCCGGTGATGTCACACTGATGTCACACTGATGTTGTTGGTGTTAAAGGGGCGGTTCACCTCATAATCAAAAATACATATTTTACCCCTGGCCTATTAATCCATCTAGATTTTTTTGCTAGTTTTGGAGATATCAGCCATAGAGATGTCTGCCTTCTCACCAATATAATGGGACTAAATGGCACTCGGACTGTGGTGCGCAAAGCACCAAAAATACTTTTGATAAATTCAAATCCAGTGTTTCTTTCCAAAAATCGTGACCCAGTTACTGAAGATAATCCACAGGCATTGTTGTGAGCAGTTTCATGTCGGAACTACTTTCTTTTGATCAGAAAGAAAGTAGTTCCGCACTATAACCTACAGTATGTCACTACTTTTTGCTAATGGATGAGTAGAAGCTTCCATTTGAAAAATCCAGAAAATAACGTAGATGAAATCAGACAAATATGAGGGTGGTCCTGGGCAACAAAAGCATATTTAAGCTTATATTCCAACTGTTGTTTATTCAGTACAAGGTCAGCTCATAGTTGTTCTGCTAATTGGAATATTCAAATTAACAACTGACAGCTGAAAATAAGTTTTGCCTGTGTTTTGTCTGAACCAAGGTTAGGTTATGGCATGTAATTTAACTTAAGCATTTAATTTAGATTTATTTTTGTCCCTTTTTCCACAGGTTGTCAACTTTTTTGTAAGATACTAACACTTTTACTCAAAATGCAGCTGTCTTCAAATCATCAGACCAACAGCTGATGTGTTGACTGAAGCATTTTGCAGTTATGTCAGTACATTTTTAACTTTTTGTTTTTTTGCAGGTTGTGCATCTCTCCACCAGCGTGCTCCACTCCCCCAAAGTCCTCCTCTCCTACCTCTCAAGTCCCCAGCTGCTCCGCTGTGGGACTGCTTGGACCCTTATTTAAAAACTGCTGTTTCCACTATGTTTGCACCTGTTGTCATTTACACAATTCTTCTTAGTTGATCATCAAAATGCATCAAAACGCACATCAACCAAATGTGCAACATGTTAGAATGAACACACATTTTAGTTCTTTTTATTGGGGATCTTAGTAAATCCGGGCCCCCATGACTGGGACAGTTATGAAAACTCTCTAATTATTTTCTCTATGAAGAAACAGAAGTCCATAATTTGGGCAGGAATGAACCCTTACCCCCCTCATGCTTTCAAGATCACTTTTGCCGGCTGCAGAGGCAGAACCACCCAGGACACCACGAAGCAATAACTGCAAGGACGAGGTAATATTAGCTTTTGTATGAATTGTATATAAAGAAGGACATTCGCCACAGGGCAAATTTCCTCCACTCTACGAGACCTATTTTATGTCCAAATTCATTTGGGGACATCGCGGGTCACAATGTCTACTTGCTCAGCACAGTTTTTAGTCACTTGTCTAACACTTTCTCTTGGCATGATTCAGCTGAGGTATCTCAGAGAGCCATCAAAGCAATCTTAGCCTTCTCATAAAGGTAGGAGGATTTGGTTTACTCTGCACTCCTTCTTAAGCACCCGAAGGTCTGTTTGTGCCTTAATATATCCTCCCTTCTGTCTGTGGTGTACCAGAGAAAAGGAGCTCGGCACTGACATGGCTTCTTACCAATCAAACTTCATACTCAGTTGTAGAGGTGTTGTATGGACTGATCAGAATATTTGTGTCTACACGAGCTCTTTCTAGGCTTATATAGTACTTACCCCATGATCTGCCTTACTTTTTTGAGTTTACAATTAAGCTCAGAGGTCCATGTGGTAAGTGTGGAACTTCAGCCACATGCAAAAGGCACAGCTACACCACAAGACTAGTTATTCCCAACATTTTTGACTTGTGACCCATCAAAGGTTTAACCAAAGACGTTAGAAGAATAATTTAGAGAGAGGGAGTAAATTTATTCATTAATTTGCAAGAAAAAAGGCAAAGATTAGAGGGTGATCTAAAAAATATGTATGACTTTGTGCAGCATAAATGTATTTTTCTGCTTTCTTTTTCTTAATCATCTTGCAACCTCTAAAATTTATCTCACAGCCCCACTGCTGTAGGCTAGAGAAGGATTGTGCAGTGACATGTGAATTAGTTTTGATCAAACTGGAAGATAAAAAGTGAGAAAAAAAGAACAAAAACAGGTTAAGTTGAGGTAAAATCAGAGGATTTATTTCCATTTCGCTTTTATTTAACCAGGTTTGTCCCACTTAGATCAAGGATCTCTCTCTTTTTTTCTTTTTTTTTACAAGGGAGACCTGGTCATGAAATAGTCAGATGCAAGAATTGAGATTAGGGCTGTCACAGTATTAGATTTTCACTACACAATTATTGTGGCAAAGAGAGGTAATGATAACGATATTATCAAGACATCTATGGAAAAATTCATCGTTAACTTTGATAATTGTGCACTTTGTCTCTTTACACTCAAAATACAGGGAGGATGAGAGAGTCTGTAACCACAACTGTGCAAAATTAAACAAAAAGTGAAATTACATTATGTACATTATATTATGATACGTGTATTATTAACATGATATCTCTATTTCATTTTCTAAATATCACAGTTATTGTCAATACTAGTGTATCGCTATAGAGATGCCAGAGAACCTAAAAGTTTTCTTTTCCATTTCAGACTTTGGGACCAAATTGCAAAATGTAAGCCAAGTAGGAATTTTGCCAATAATGTCTGTGTAAATAAACACATAACAAGGACTAATTAACATGCACACAAAGCAGACTATTTCACTTTTAAAGATAATATACAATGAGTAAGAAAACTACAGTTTGTACTGAATCTCAGTCAATAACAGGTAAAAAAAAAAAAAAGGTAGATTCCACCAATTTCTGTTTCACACAGTAAAAAAAAACCCAGAAGACTTTATCCTATAGTAAAATCACAAAGACTTGCAGCTTTTTTTGTAATATACTGGATATGCAATAAAAGACACATGGTCATTTTCGATTAAAATCCCCATGATTTTGAGGATTCTCTTGATTCAAGTCAATACGGCACATTTCATGCACTTCTAAGGCAATGATCAAATCATTTTACTGCTATTAGAAAAATGTTATATTGAGGTAACCAGTCTACATGTGCTGCAGGGACTTAAAAACACATTTGTTCTCATTGCAGTGCAATAAACATCCACTAAAAAGCATCACATGAAGAGAAACCTGTTTTCCTGTTTGATCACTTTAACCGTGACTGATGTCTCCTATTAGATATGCACGCACAACAAATAAATAAATAAATGGGGATGGAAAAGAGAGAATTAACTCCCTGGGTAAATCACGAGCTATACGCTGTTCGATAGGCGCAGCTCAGCATATGGTGGAGTAAATTGAAATGGGTTGGGAGGAACAGGTGGTCAGTTTGCCGGCAGGATGAGGTGAGGGTCTTTATAGGAACGGGGAAATACAGTAAAAGACATTCATTCACAGCAGATTGAGACAGAAACAGGATGTAAACTATCAAATTCTGATTTTCTACAAATACAGATTTATTTTGGGGCAGCCTGTTACACTAGAAATAACAATTTCAAAAACGTTCCTGCAGGGCTGAGGTTCTGCACAGACACATCTGCTTCTGAGGAACCCTGTTTTGAAGAAAGGTCTTATCAATCTTTGTTCAAAGATTTTTAAATATAGTTTTTACTCATTAAAATTTGTTTGAATGTTTTCTCAATTTAAACATTGTTCATTTGTAACATATATTGTTAAAATGATGGATGATCGCAGTATACAATTCGAGGGATTAAGCCTTTTTTTTGCCTCATCTGTAGAACACAACATGTAAGTAAATATGGTTCTTTGTAGAATGCTCAGATGAGAAAAGGGTTAGGTAAAACACTAGGGTTCACATTATAATCTCCTGGTGGGTTCTGGATGAAATCCTTGGAATACAAAAGGGTTCTTGTTAGAACCTCCAAGGCACATTTTAGATTAAGCCCGTTGAATATAAAATGGTTCATAAGAGAACACTCTTACTGGGTTCTAGATTAAACTTTTGGAATATAAAAAGGTTCTTGGCGGAAGGTCCTGGGCAGGTTCTGTATGAAACCAGTGGAATATATTTTTCAGTAGAATCCCCTGTGTGGTTTCTAGAAGAAACCCTTGGAATAAAAAAGGGTTCTTGATAGAATCTTCCAAGGCAGGTTCTTGTTAGCACCTTTAGAAGGTGGAAAGATTCTGACTAGAGGGTTCTTGGCATGAACCATTACCCTTTACAAGGGTTCCAGGTGAAATCTATATAAAATGTTCCCCAAAGAACTAAAACAAGGGTTCTCCTATGTAGACAAGCTGAAGAACCCTATGGATCCACGTAGCACCTTTTGAAATCGGATAATCTGAGCAAATAAAATCCATCCGAGGGAATTTCAGTGAATACTCTGATAACCATCTACATGTGTGTTATTCCAGGATATGTCAAGAAACAAACAAATAAAAGATGTTTCTCCTTGTTGAAGCATGCATCATGAAACTATTCTTGGCACTGCTTAATTGACACACCTGAATGACTCGAGCATTTCTTGATTCTCAGTCTAAATTACTGAGTGGGCTGATGGATTTCGTGGCACGGTTTCATGCATTGAGGAGAGGGCGGTCGTGATTTGCTAATAAGTAAACTCATTACCACACATGTACAAGATTTTCCATTAAATGGAGACTCATCTCAAGTATTAGCTGCTTCATTCTTCTTCCTTTTCACACTCCCCACACCCCACAAATCCCCCAACCCTCCCACCCTGCTTACGCGCAGACATCCTCCTTTTCTTTCTTCCAATATCTCCCTGTGAGCAGCCGTGGGGATGGGATATAGCCCGGGGGCACCGATTTCCCTGAGCAAGCAGCCTGCGATTGCACACTAGCCTAATAAACCTTAAAGTATATATTTTATCCCTCCCCATCTGCTTCCCTCCTACCTTAAAAATCTGAATATATACATTGCAAGTATAGCAGGCTAAAATACATTATATTTGCGGCCTATACCCTCAAACACCTCTGTATTAGTGCTGTATTTAGACTAAAGGTGAATTCATCAATATAATTGCTCCTTTAATTCATTACTGTCTGCCTGAATAATAAGATGAATCTTTTGTTTACACCCAGCAACGGAATGACAAGATGGATAACACTGATAAAAAACAAGGTTACAACTGTTGGTTTCTTTGCTTTTCTCTTCATTTACAAAAACTGCATGTTTCATTACCTCTCGCTGTAGATTTTACACAAAGCAACAGTTGGGCAGGACATATGGCAGGAAAAACGTGGGCACTGTTGTGTGGCACTGCTTCATTGTACACAGATGTTTGACTCGAGTGGGGAAAACATTACAGAAAAGCAATTTTATATTAATCAAATTTTTTTTAACTTACTAGACTGACACTATAGCATAAAATGTGTGATTATTATTTCATCATTTGAACATGGTAGTTATACTTAAAAAAATAAGTGCATCCAGATTTTCCTCAGAAGCAGAGGTTGTATCGTGTACTGTTCCATTCAAATAGTGTGTGTATCCTTTAGTTGGATGTATTCAGATCTCGAGTTATTGATTTGTATGAATTGCCTTGTTCCTGATACAAGCTATTAATAACATACACACACAAGGTAAAGTATCGATGGATCTTTTATTGAAACTGCGTGCAGGTGATCAGTGCATTATTTACACGGAGAAAATCTCTTTGAGCAAAGCACTAAACTGGAGCTTTGATCAAGACCACTAAAGTTGTGAGCGAGGCAGTCCAACACCCAAGTCCAAATGGCACTGACTTTAAATCGAGAAAAGAAAGAAAATGCTTTGAGTTATGTCCCCAAGACAATTTGATAAAAATCTGGTTCAGTTGTGATTATAGATTTGGCTCAGACTTTTTGAACTGTGAATGAATGAAAGAGTTTTTATTAGAGAGAAAACTACAGTATACTGAATCACTGCCTCAAAACGACAGATACTTATCTTCAAGTGACAACACCCCGGGAGTAAAGAAGTTAATGAGTGGACGTTATTTTAGAGCGACAAAATCCATGTGGGTAGGATGTTGGGGTGAATGGATGGGTTAACCAAATGTCAGTCTCAAACTGCAAGTCAGCGTTATATTTTGAAAACCATGATCATAATTGTTCCTGCTTTACAGAGTTATTATTGTAACGATGACCCCGAAGGTCCTCTTACTTTGAAGACGTACTAAATTTTAAAAGCTTTTTTTTAACTTTAGCGCTTATTCAAACAACGATCTTTTACATTATATGGACGTGTTTATGAATAAAAAAGCTAATAGATTCACTTATCATCTTGAAATCGCAGACGTAAAGAGCTAAGGTGCTTTGGAAGTGTTAGCTAGGTGGTTACACTAGAGTTATCGTTCCAGGTAGACCTCTGCTAGCTAACTTAATATCTTCTATTCTTGATGAGTTAATGGTGTTGCTAAATCCCTGATGAACGCTTGATGCTGGAATACATCAAAGGATGTTTTAGGGTCTAACATGACCATACCATGACAATGAAGATATTTTAATTTCTTCTTAGTTTTTTAAGAGAGTGCCTTGGAGTGTTTTGTGATTTTGTGTACGCCTGTATCGTTATCCAAAAGCAGGTCAAGCAAACTGAAACTTAAGTCCAGGAAGTGGTCCAACCCAAACATTTTTTGATAAATGAGTGTTGTCATTTGAGGTGCCAATGGCATATTTGATATGATACAGCTGCGTGTTTTGATGCCACCAAATGTGGTGTAACTGAGACAGTGTTTAATGCGTTAGAAACCCAGACACACACAGGAGACATAAGAGAATATAGAGGGAGAGAAAAATGAAAACTGGACTTTGTCAAGACAAGATACTTTAAAGGTGAGACCGGGGCATAGACCAGGACAAGTCTGAGTGAAAATACCCCAAAGTCCAAGAACATAAAAGAAATATCTTGAGACCAAGACTGGATTTGAGCACAGCAGCCCTGGAACAGCCCAACGGTCTCACTGCCATGTTGCCTGTGCTGCTGGCTGAGACCGCACACAACTGTCATTTCCCAGAATGACAACAAACAGGTGGTGTACAGGATGTCGGACTCTGTTTTACTTCCTGTACAGCTCTAATTTCCTGTGTATAGCACAACTGAAAATGTTTACCCGACTAGAATAATTCAGTAACAGCACCTCTCTAAGTGTTAGCAGTCACAACAACCCCTCTGAGCGGGCGTCTTAAATAAAACGTGAGGAATTATGTGCTGGGTGCCGTGCATCAATCATATTGATTCTCCAGGCCTCATCATCCTATATAAAGTCCTTAGTATAATAATGTTGTCAGTGGATTTGGCGCGAGGTGTCTTCACACTGCCAGTGTCAGTTCATTTAGATGCTCCCTCGGAGCCCTGGCAGCTATCATTGCTCATAACCGCCGTGTCAGTCAAAGACGGGGGCAGAAACACAGCATCCTGCCCTTCGGAGGTGCTAACGTAATGAAAGAAAGACGCCACGGCTCCGCGAGAGGGTGTGTTAAATGTTGTTTCCACGAATACCAGATGTGTGACTTGGACAGGGGGAGACTATAATGGAGGCAAACTACTTTTGACAGTCTTGACTGTCAGTTTACTTTCATGGTAAAGTACATTCGCGGAGACACGAGCACTCCCCAACAGCAAGTGACTGCTCAGCCCCGAATCCCTCACTTGTCAAATGTTATTTTGAGATAAGCATGTGGGATCTGTGTTTTGATAGCAGAGGCACAAATGTCACCCCGTGTTGATCGCCACAAGAGAACTTAAAATCTTTCAGAATAACAATTGCATGAATTGTTAAAAAGGGCAAAAACATTTTAAATTTTCTGTCAAAATTTGGAATTACGACTGCAAAAAGGCACATTTCACTCAGAAATGCTAAAAGAACACGCCCAGCATAGCCCAAGTTCTCCATTCCAAACCTGGATTTTATTTCATTGCCAGGTGCACATAGTGTGAGACAGCGTTCGTTCTTCCCTCATCATGCATTCATGAGATGTATTTATGGACTGACAGTCAGGAAATAGGACACGGGAAAACATGTGCAGCCAGTACATTGTGGTGTCTAGAAAGGATACAGACAATTTCAGGAAGTGTTCATCACCACAGTTACCATGGAACAGCCCTGTCGACCTCGCTATCACTACGGAAACACGGTGAGAAGGGGATGGATTTAATCTAAGAAGTTGCATATATATAAAATAATTTACTGATTTGGTAATGAGAGTTTTCTTCATCTGTCATAAAATCAGACACGTGAATGAATGTAGCAACGTATGCTTCTACTCTAAAAGGACATTTATTCATAAGATTTATATTAAGTTTTTATTTACATATCCTTTTTAGACTTTAAGGTGATTCCTCAATTCTTTTTCTGATGTTCGGCCTTGAAAAAAAGGTTCATTAAAATTATGTGAGCCCAGAAAACCGACATGTTACATATTCATTTGAGATCAAATAAAAGATATATGTAAAGCACATGATTGGGGATTGTTCACTGTTGATTTGTTTGTTTCTAATCTGCAGAAACACAAAAGAAAGGAGGGAGGGGAGTTAATCCACCGTTGTACACTCTGAGAAATAAGGGCTCCAAAAAGGTTCTTCATCAAGGGATGGGGTTCTACCCAGAACAATTTGCTTCTAAAGAATGCTTTTTTGAAGAAAGGGTTTGTTAAGTGTTGTTTGTAAGACTAGGGATTCCGTTAAGAACCTTTATTTTCATGCAAAAATACCCTTTTTAGGTGAATGGTTGAAATCCATGAAAAACTCTTCATCAAGGGTTCTTTGCACCATAATATAGAAGGGTTCTGTGTAGGTTCTACATAAAACCCCTAGACTATTAAAAGGGTGTCTGTAGAACCCCCTTGGTGGGTTCTTTCTTCAGTAATGGAAAGGTTCTGGATAGAACCCCCAGAGAGGATCTGTGTGGAAACATTACACTGTAGGAGGGTTCTCTGTAGAACCTCTCAGAGGTGGTTCTTCATGAAACCGTTCACATCTAAAGAACCCTTTTTGGAAGAAGGAGTTCTTCAAGGATTGTTGAAATCCTTGAGGAACCCTTTTGCCAAGGGTTATTTGTGCCATAATATTAAAGCATTCTTGGTAGAACCTCCTGGGTGTGTTCTTGATAAAACCCCTGAAATATAAAGATGTTCTTGGTAGAACCCCTCAAGTGAAGTTCTGGAACAAATCCGAAGAATATAAAAGGCTTTTGAATTGAACCTCCAAAGTGTGCTTGAGATAAAACCCTTGGAATATGAAAATATTCTTGGTAGAATGTGTTCTAGATAAAGTCCTTGGAATTCAAAAGAGTTCTCAGTAGGACCTCCTGGGAGGAGTGCCCAAAGGTTCTGGATAGAACCCCCCGAGAGGGTTCTAGGTGAAATCATAATATAAAGTTTGTCTCTAGAAGCTTTCATAGGCGGTCCTGGGTGATACCTTTCACATATGGTTCTAGGTATAAACCTCTATGTACAGTAGAACTCTCTGACAGGGTTTGAAAAAACTGCAACCTTTATAAAAGGTTCTACCAGGAACCAAACAGAGTTTTCTTATGGGGACCAGCTGAAGAACCCTTTATGGTTCCAGTTAACATCTTATTTCTCAGAGTGTAGTCACAAACACGTCCGTCTCTGTTTTCATTTCACAGTAAACTATCTGAGCCCTTGAGGGATTTTAACATTTCACGGACAAAATAAAACAGTATTATTCCAGGTTTTGTTGTCCTTTTTAATAGTACCAATGTCCTTCTCATTCCTTCAAGAAAACCAGATAAAAAGTTACAGGTTTAACAGTTTTTCCTTTGCATGATCATTTTCTGTCTCCCGTTTTCCCCCCATGTTTCTCAACCCAATTAGGCTTGTGCAGGACTGTGCAATGTTGCTGAAAAGCCCTGAGCAGTACGGTGGCTCTGAATGCCCAAGGTGTGTTATTATCTTGTATTAGTGCACCACCTGCCTTGCCATAATGATTAGCTAATTGGCTCAGTGCGTGTCTGGAAATAATAAAGGAAGGAGACATTTTACTCTGATTAAGGAAGCACATCAAGTGAGTGAGAGCAGGACCACCGACATCTACACAAAGTACTGTATTCAGACCTGAGTGTTAAGTAGCATTGGCATGTGGTATTAAGTTAATGCTTTGTTCACTTTTATCTGGCATATTTTTACAAAATTTATTTCTAACACAATGGACGGGAAAGTGAAGTAAAATATAAAAGGAATAAAAAGGCCAAAGATGTCTTTATCGCTGTACTTTTTCTGTAACTTCACATTTAACAAAAAGAAACACATTATAATGGAATTAAATATTATTTATT
>JAJHUR010077840.1:0-28801 GCA_027495735.1 Lutjanus campechanus | reverse complement strand
TTTTTTTTTTTTTTTTTTTAGAGTTTTAGAGTTGCTATGTGTATGCTGGCTGTTGTAAATAAGCTTTTATTCGCTAACACATTAGCTCTAGCAACTGTTATTATGTGATAATATAGGTTTAGAGCTTGTTCTGCTGCTCCTATAGTGATGAAAGAAGGAAAAGTCGGGTAAAGCTTCCTCAAAAATGTAAAATTGTGCTTCAGTCTAAGGGGATACAACTTAATAATGTTGAAACTTGAAAGAATAGCTGCTTGCTCATCTTACTCGTAGCATATTTGATTGATTTAGGGAATGATGGTGCAACTTAAAGTGGTTTAAAATTCACTGTACACAGGAGAGAGTATCTGTTGGACTGCAAATAAAGGTGAGGTTTATTAGATTATCTCACAGCAGCTTATTTCTGTGACTTAAATAAAACCATCAACTAAGAAAAAGAAAGAAAAAGAAAGAAAGAAAGAAAGGTGATCAGAAATTGTGCTTCCTGCACTACGGTGTTTTGTTGAAGGAACAGAATAAAATGGTACAACTGAGGTATATTGTACCATCTGCAAAGTCTTTCATTTAATCTATATTTGCATTTGTATGGTTTCTAAATATCACATCTTGAGCTGACTGGAAATGAGTCAAACATAATATGTGTCGAATTATGGGTAGACTGCATTTTGATTCTGAATGATGTCCCTCCACCACGTCTAGACTGTGCCCTTGAATATATTTCTTTGCATTTAGGGATCTAATTTTTCATAGATGATATGATCTTTCTCACAGCCGTGACCTCTAAATTGCAGACGCAAATTTCAAACCCAATTACTGACACTAGTTGTTGCTGTTTACCTTTATATGCCAGGAAACTGTAGACTAGTCTATGAAGCGAACCACTTTAGTGCAGGTCACTTCTTTCACTGTCTGTATCAAAAGTGTTTCCATTTTCAAAGCATATACTTTGCACTGCAGGAAGCAAGCAAATACCTGAGGACTGTGTTGAAATAGTGACACTACTGTCCTGCCTTGTGCTCACACACAGATTTCAAACACAAGGCCTCTCTGCTCAGAAGGAAGGAAATGTTTCTAGATTACCCCGACAGTATTCCTGCAATTTCCACATGGCAGGGATGAGCTCTGTCCTACTGGGCCACTGATACCAGTGGAGCTCTGCAATTCAAACAACTTGTGGAGTTACACACTCTGTTTCTTACACTGGCAAAGACACCTGTTACTGAAGAGCATCTGTTCAAAGCTGATGTTTATACTGCATAGCCTATGATACAAAATACATATAATTTGTTCAAAAATCACATATGATTCTATGATCTAACATGACTGAAGCAACCCCTTGATGTTTGTATATACTTTCTCAGCCATTTAGAAGTTTTTTTTCTCCTTTTTCAGCCCGTTTTCACTCTGAAGCATGAACAGTAGAATAAGTGGTGGAGCTTTTAAAAAGTGAAGCCAATGCAGAAGTGCCTTAAACCTCTATTTTCTTCTAATGGCCAGCAGGGGGAAACTCCGCTTGTTGAAAAAAAGAGGTCAAACTATATGAAATCTGAAGGGAAAATTACCGTACATCTCACTTTTTTTGTGACCTCAGTAAATAGTTTCCTAGTGAGTTTATCACTGATTTCGAGTTTTCTTCTACACAGCACTATGTTCATTTAACAAATGATGTTTCTGTTAAGAGTTAAATAGATAATAAAGCAGGGTATGCTTTACTGCTGGGCTACCGTGTGATTGAGAAGTCATTCTGAGTGAGTCCACGCAGTGTAAAAGTCTCACGAAACTCAAATCAAACTGCCAAACTAGACAGTATTGATCAAATATGGTTCAAGATTCTGTTACTACATTGACTATATCTCGCCTCAAATGTGCACAGGAACACAATTTAGCGTACTGTTTAGTTGTAAGACAGTAGTCTGTGAGCCAGACTACTTTAACTCAAGTGAATTATGGATTTATTTGGACTAAACTCAAGTTGGTGATTGTTGGATCAGTGAAAAGATTTGTCAATATGGTTTTGGTGAGTTTTATTTTGTTACTGTCTGCTGAGCTTCAATGAAGTGTGTTTTATGGAGTTAACAAAGCGATTAAAGCTTGTTCAGTAAAAGAGAGAAACTTGAATTCAGAACATGTACGCTTGTAATTTTCTGCTTGATAAGGAAAATAGGTGTAAGAATCAATTCTTTCTATACATTTTATTTTGTTACTGGCTTGGACCTACCTCAAAAAGAGAAACAGGTCCAACTCTAATAAATCTACAAAACCTGAAATTTCTAAATAATTTACACTAGGTGTTGCCAATCCATAGGCTGGAGTCTGCATGTCCCAGTCGAAGTTGTGGCTATTCAGAGGTTTAATGTTTTGGCATATAGCTGATTAGATCGCACTCACTATTTTAATTAAATTCCAACAAGTAACCACTGTCATGTTCACTTTCTCATGTTTATGACAAACCAGATTTCATCAATATAGGTTCAGAATGAAAAGAATGAGAATATTTTGCCTCTTTAGTATGTGACTGACACATATTCTTGTATATTTTTAATGATAAAAGGCATTTGAGAGCAAATTGTGTCCAGAGGGTTAAATAGGTTTAATGGAGCTTTAAAATTAAGAAAAAAATGAATTGATTATTTAAGGTAACATCAAACTTCCTCAGTCTTAGAGAGCACTTCTGCTCCTACCGCCTGCAGCCAATATGCTATATATAATGCACATCTCTTGTGCATTATATAATTCATCCCTTGTGTTTCACTCTCATAGAAATCTATTCATCAGTCAGTATTAATGTTTTTTTTAAAATCAAGATCCACATATTCAGTACAAACTGCTGTATTTACCAACTGCTGTACATCACTGGAGTAAAATGCTTTATTTTTTTCGAGTTTGTGTTTGTTACATTTAGAGGCTGGATCCAGGGTGATCAGGGACCTGTGATATGTCCAAGGATTTCATAAGCACCCATCTTACACAGTGCTGGGGGGCTGCCTGCCGTCTGCTCAGTCCCAGACCGCCTCAGCAACAGTACTTGGGTCGGGGTGGTTGTCACTGGGATAAATAGTAAGGCGAAGATGGCTAATTGTAGAGGTTGCTCCAGGGAGTCCCCAGGCAGAGGAGATAACATGAGCGCTCCACGGGGGCCTTATCAATGAGTAATGACCTTGGCTGTCTTCCTTCACACACACGCACATACACAAAGACACACGGCCAGGCACAAGCTCCCCAAGACGAGTGACATCATCCCAAGGTAACCAAATGGTTAAGTGGGTGCAGGTTTGGTGGTAGGGAGTTGGTTCCATTTTAAAAGTGCACTGGGAGGCCGAGGAGAGTGGTGGTTAAATTGTCCATTAGCACAGTTTGAAGATGGACTCCTGGGCTTTGGGACGCTTGCTTCACCATAGAGTCAGATTGCTTGCTATCTGTTGAAGTGGGGGGAAAACATTTCTCCTAAAAGCCTTTTGGATTTTTTTTTTTTCCTGCTCTGTACCCCCGATAGGTCACGGGTGGTTGGGTCACAGCTGAGGGAAATGCAAGTTTGAAATAAATAATTAAAGCTACTACAAGGAGTTTTTTAACTGGTTATGAAAGAGTCTCATTTTTATTACTGATGCCTCAGTATGACTTACATAAAATAACAAAACCATCCGCGAAAAGTCTATTTCTGTATGACGCGGTGACGTGACGTGGGAGTCTCCTTGAACTCAGATGAAACTAGCCTGTGTTTACATTTTCACCTTTACATTTTCACAGGCAAAGCTATAGTGAGTAGCACAGTTTTAGCCAGTTAAAACAAAGCAGGAGCGGATTTTCTTCAGACAGTTTTATTTTTGATGTTATATTTTGTGGTTATTACAGTGGAATCACTACAAATTTTGTTCCTTTCGGTAGCTTAAATCAGCGAATATAGTGAAGTTGTGACACCTTATTTAAGGGGTTGTCATAATCATGTCATGACACACATCATGAACATGACTGAGTCTTTATGAATGTTGTCAATGTGTTATTTTTAATACAAGTTGACATTGCTTTGGAAGTCTTTGTTATGGCAACTTGACATTCATCGAGACAATAATGTCTTTGTTGTGACAACTTGAAATGATCAAACTTAAGGAAACTTTTCAGCTTTATGTTGTAACACAATATTAAACTGTCATATGTGGTATGTTCTGACACTGTCATGAGACCATTATAAGTGTGTCATGAATATTTTCTGTGATCTCAAGTAATGTGGTACATTTTGGACTTGTTATAAAGATGTCATTAAGTGTGTGTGACTGTTGACTGTTAACATTTTTTGAGATGTCTTGGCTATGATAACCTGACATTAATCAACTGGTTTGAGATCCCACTGGGACCAAAGACAGATGCTAAGACCAACAGTGATCAATTTGGTGACTTAGAACAAAATACTGAGGTGGTTTTCCACCTCAGTATCAAGGCTAAGTGAGTTAATTAGGCGGTTAGCTCCAAGGCTAAGCATGATAACTAGCTAACACCTTATACAGGTAACAAGCCTAATTTAGCAACAAGTAGCTGACCACAATTTGTCCATCAGGTTATTGTGGCAACATTGCCGATTTAACATCTTTATGACCGGTTCTAATGCTACCACTTTTCTTGACCTCAAGAAAAAATATTCATGACACAAAGCTGTTTAGCATATTAAGTTTATTAATGTCAAATTGTCATAACAAAGACATTTTTGTCTTGGTTCATGTCACATTGTCATTAACAAAGACATGTCATACATAATTCATGACATGTTTATGACAGTGTAATCACAGTCTTATGCATACCCCTTCAAATAAAGTGTTACAAAGAAAAGCATCGTAACAGCAACAAAGCTCCAAATATTTCATGAACAACTCAGTGTGATCTTATTTCATCTGCATAAAGGACAGTATGTGATAATAACTTCCACTGGAGACAGTTTACATGATCGGTTCTGTTTGTTCCATTTTCTCTGTGATTAACAGTACAGCAACTGCATGAGCAACCTTAACACATGGGAAATGCTGTCAGGACTAACATGGTGCTGTCTGTTAATTTGCTCTTATTTCTGCCATCCCTAATGTGCAATGTTCAACACGAACATGGTGTTTGTTTTGACCAATTAGAAACATGCAGGTTGGTACATTTAAACAATAAAATGAGCATGTATTTTTCTGGTTGTGTTGTTGAGGCACTTAGCCAAGGAAGTAACTAACATGTGCAGGGGCGTTTTATCTGTGTCAAAGCTGAAAATTCATTAAACGCTAACAGACTACAAGCAATGTCTTATAATGGCATATAATATATAATATATATGACAAGTAAATTGATAAAATACTTGGACAACAGACAACAAACAAATAAAATAAGTAAAATAGGAAAAGAAAAAAAACATTTTGCAGTGAAGTGCACATAACAGACTGTAAAGACCTACACTGTGAGATAATGAGAGCAGATAACAAGAGTTCCTTTTCCATCACTGCTGTTCCACTATCAACTCCCCCATCACCACCACACTTTCCATCACTGTCATCTCCCATGTTCCACCACCACTGAATTCATCTGTATATTATGCATTTCCATTATAGTCAATAGACAAGAAAAAATATGGTCATATATTATAGATTGCGAGTGAATGTGGTGTAGTAAAAATTCAGTGGCACACTGGGAAATGGCAAAATTGTCAAATGAATATTTTTTTTTCTTTACATTGTAGCTCAGCAGTTTGTTAAGCACAGAATACGAGTTAATTCTGAAAACGGCGAGACTGGCTCATCACGATAACCACACTTGTGTTAAAAAATGAAAAATAGTTGTGCTGGTGCTGAATTTCTCAACACAACACACTCCAACATTATGGATCCCCAAAGTGTTTAATATAAATGATTAAGACATTATGAAGTGAGGAAAATGAACCATTAAATTGTGAAATATTTTCAAAACTAGACTCATTATTATGAAATGTCATATCACCATTCCCATTAAGCGATTTGAGGAGGGATGGTACCCCACCCCCACCCCCACCACCTTTGTTAATAAAATGAACAAAATGCATCTTTCTTGTTAACCTGCAGTCCCCTCTCTCCATCCCCTAGTAGTAGAGTGAGTGCAGAATTTTTTTAATTTTAATTTTTTTTTTGGTTTAGATGAATATGTTAGTCAAGTCTGCTTGACTCACTCATCATTTGTCTGACTGAAACTTGTGGAACTTCAGCTGACATTATATTTTCTGCATCCACGACCGTGTGGGCTGCAGCTGTCCATGAACTATAATAGATGCCTTTGAATCACTGGGCCTGACCATGGCTCTGAAATATCAGTAGCCTGACTGTGCTGTGTGCTGATAAATCCATGTTGCTGTCCATGGTGCTGAAGTAGCAGATGGTTTATAATTGTGACTTTTTATATGAGTGCTGCCCTGGTCTTAAAAAATACATAAACAAATTAGTCTTTCATGAATCAGTTTGCTAGCTGTGGATGACTAAATGAATCAGGTCCATCCCCATTTTTAAAAATTAAGAAATTGCCTACTGATAATCCCTTTCACAGAAAAAAAAAACATGCTACTTTTAACCTGCTAGCTAGTGAGTTAGCTCCTGTTGGTTATAGCAATTTAAAAAATTGTAGCATGTGTAGCCTTTGTAAGCTAAATTAAAGGACAGATTTTAATGTCAGTTTATTAATTCAAAATGAATTTGGCATTGCTCCTTTGGCTATCTGGAGCTAGCTGGCCTAATTTGGTCACAGTTTCTAAACTTGGTAAATGGTGTTCACCATACCGTTTTTTTCTCTTCAAGGTTTGACATGAACACGTAAATCCAATCTTACTAGCTAAATGTGTCAAAGTTGAGCAGATTTAGGACTTTGAGGATAAAATTACAAATTTATCAGGGTTTTAACATGGTTGCAAACATTTAATGTAAGTACACAACTCAACAAAATACACAGAATCTCTTTTAAGACATTTTAATGCAAACATGTTACAAACTATATCTTTAATTGGTCAGCTACAAATAAAACAAAAGTATCAAGCTTCTTTTCACGGCTAAAATGAGACAAACGTAACATGTTACCGTAACAGTATCAGGGGCTGTGGATATTATGCTAAGCTAACGTTAGCTTATGTTTCAGTTGGCTACCTCATGTGTTCCTAACGGTAGGGATGAGTGCATTTTTGTCATGACAAATATAGTATTTGTATACAGTATAGTATTTGTTGACAACTTTTTTCATGACAAAAATGAGACAAAAACTTAATGAGAAGAAGGCTAAAATGAGAAGTATAATGAAATGGATTACTAGCATCTCATTCACGTTATCATTTTTATTTGAGGTGATTTTGTAAATCCTATTTTACTAGCTGAATGTGTCAAACTGTAAACTGTAAAAAGCATTTGAGTGCTATTGTTTAACTGAAACACCCCCCCCCCTTTAAAATGTTTAATACTTTTGCTGACAAAGCTGCTGGGAGCTGATTCACCCATAAATGTTTCAGATCCCACACAGAAACAACTGACCATCAAACCACAACGCAGCCCAAATCAGTGATGAATAATTCATCCTTTAATCGCATAGATATTTTACTACAGCCAAATAAAGAGGATGGGGGTTGGGGAAGGGGCATGTTTATACCTCCAGTATTGTTGCACGGCCGCCTCGGCAGTTTTTCTCCTAACCCAGTTTCCAACAGAGTGTGTTTCACCTTGGAGCAAGCGGAGAGACACTATTCAAATGGGGATAAAGTAGGCTGACAGTCGCTTTCCCCCGCAGATATGTCCTGCTTCAAAACCTAAACATCTCTCCTTGCTCCCGGAGAATAAATAAAGAAATAAATCGACGACAAGCAGAAGAAGGAGAAATACTAGCGCTGCTGCATCCTCCGGAGGATAACAAGAATAATGCCTTCATTTGCTGCAGGGCCTCCACTCTGCACCAAGTATAGACATGGCTTTTATGGCTGTAGTATTTCTGATTGGCATCCTAGGACAGCCATTTGAATTATTTAATAGAGCTCCCATTCCCTTAGTGGAGGGAGAAAAAGAAATATGTTTGTGTTTGCGTGTGTGTGTTTGTGTTATTGGGGAGTTTCTACCATGCCTCCCTCTTTATTGTCTTTGCTTTGGCATTCTCTCAGGCTTAACTTAAGTCAAGTGAGGCTATTGTTTTAGCAAACAACTCAAATGTCACTTTTTTCTGCAGAACAGTAACAAAAATGCGCTTGATAAATCTAAAAGAAAAAACGGAGAATGATTGAGTAAAGCATCTGAAACTGCCTTTTAATATTTTTCACGATAAAATGTGAAATCAATCAAACATTGAATACATTTCATCTTGTTTCTCCCCACAGGAGCCCAGAGGTGAATCAGTCAATCCAAGATAACAATGTAGAACACAGAGAGGATATTAAAAGGATGTGGGCCTCACCAGATGTATGGGCTGAATTCCTTCACAATCACACAGAAAATTACGAGCAGTGACAATGAAAAATGAAAATGAGAACTATGACAAAATGTGGGCCTTTTACATGTTCTGGTCAGTGAATAACAACACATCATACCCTCCTGAAAGTTGACTGAGCTGCTTTATCTGTTGCACTATGTCAAGCAGCATCTTGTATGTCAGTAACCTACTGTTATCCGGTAATGTTAGCTATTGTTAACCGGTTGTAGAAAGCAAAACGTAGATGCATGGTATAAATGCATCTACAGTCAACAGAAAATTAGACTAGCAGGACCATGAAACAGCTAAAATAAACTAAACATGCAGGCCAGCATGCAGACATTTATAAAAAGGTAAGCTAATGCTAACGCAGCATCATCACGGGTTGTGTATATGGATATAACATTAAGCTAATATTACTTTCAGTTGGCTAGTTTATGTCTTCTTATTGGTAGACATTAATACAGCTTGTAATTTGGTTGTTTGACTGCATTGCATTGTAAATTTCATCAACAACAAATAGAACAGAAAGTATTTGTTGACAACCTTTTTTCATGAGACAAATACTAAATGAGAATATAATAAAATGAGACCAGGTTGAAAACAGCACCTAAAATGCTCTGGTAATGACATGTTGCGGGATTTAGTTGAGCTAATTTTGCAGATAAATGCAGCTTGCAAGGTCTGCTATGTTAGCTTTTACTCCCGGCATCTAATATACATCAACAGAACAGTAATATACATTTAAAATATAATTCAAAATACACAATTACTTAGCTGGTTAGTACCAACCCACAATAAATACTAAAAAAAAGGGTTGCTTAGTGTGGGTGGCCCAACCTGTCAACCATGTGCTCACTTACTAACTTCTGTTTCCATAGAAATTTGATTTTTTAAGCTCTGAAAAACACTTTAACTGTGGCATTTGTTCAGCATCTCGATAATGACATAGAAGTGTGCGACAGGCACATTTAGATTGTAAAGAAATCATACAAATGACCAGTGAACAAAAAATAATTTTATTATGGTGTAAAGTAATATTTATGTGAAACAATATGTAATTGAATTTTACGTATTTGAATACAATTGTGGGACAACAGGTGTTCAATAACACTATGCATATATTAAACTACGAAGGTTAGAAAGCATGCAGGTATTTATAAAAAGAAAAAGGTAAGCTAATGTTAACTTAACATTATTAAGGGCTGCATAATCAGTCAATCCAAGATCACAATGTAGAGCACAGAGAGGATACTGAAGGGATCTGGGCCTTGGGTTTTCACCAACCTGATCCATTTCCTTCCACGGAAAGGAAGGAAAGAGAGAAAGAGGGAGATGAGTTAGTCTCTGCGGTGTAGCTATCTCTCCCCCGAGCCTTGTGTGGGAATGTGCAGGTGTTACAAGATCTCCGGCTCTGCCTGCTATCACCATTCTTCAACTCAGTTGCTTCCTACTTTCTGTTTTCCTCTGTCTCTCCCTGACAGCATGTATCGGAGATTCTGAAAGACTTTAAATGAAATTAGATAAACCGCAGCAAGTCAGCAAATCATATCCATTCCTGATAAATGGAATGCATTGTGACCCAGCAAGACAACATGATAATCTCTTTTAGGGATAGTCGGTGCATCGGGGAGGTAGCCTGGATGTGACTCAAATATAAAAGCACCTTGCTATCTGGGGGGACTGTTTAGATATGACCATCAACAGCTGGACACGACCCGTTTGACCAGGCCCTGTCTCAACCCTGCCACCATCGCCTCTTCTCCCCCCCACCCATCTCCACATCCTGTCTTTATCAGGACTGATCGCCTCAAGCCTGTCTGACCTTGGCAAGCAGATAAAACAGCAGACAGATAAGGAAGAAGGGGGCCGAGGAAAGAACAGGGAGGGAAGGGAGAGCAAAGAGGAGTAGCTTGCTATGAGATGCATTTTTCCTAAACTCAGGCTGTTTGAGAACCCCAATTTACATTGCCAGGGAAATCCTCTGGGAGGCTTTATGATAGATGAATAAGACTACTCTACCAAGGGGAGGAGATGAAGTCTGGGATGACCCGCTTTTGCAAATTTGGCCCCAGGGAGAAGGAAGAGGAAGCCGGGAAACTTAAGCTTTTGCAGAGTGGATATCGCTGTTGAGCCCCTAAAGCGACATTAGAGTGCTAAATTTATCATTGTGTCATATTTGGGATTATGAATTAGGCTTAATAGATGCAATATGCCCTGTCAGCAGGTTATCCTCGAGTAAAACAGTTTATTCAAACCATTACTTCCTGATATTGTATCCATTCAAAGGCATTTCCGATAAATCAATTACTTTTTAAACCATTATAAATTTATTCAGGAGTTAATTTTGCATTAGATTTGACCACATTTCATTGTTAATTTAATCAGCAACAAATATAACTAATAGCGTCTGTTGACAACCTTGTCTTCATGACGAAATTGACACAAAAACCAAAGGAAACGTAACCTCTGAAAATGAGAACTATGATGAAATGCAATCTGGTCAGCGAATAAAAACTCACAGTACCCTCCTCAAACTTAAAATTGACGTTAGCTGGTAATCTTAGCTAACGTTACTGGTTTATATAAGGAATGAGATGCCAAATGTATGGACTAAAATAATTAACAATCCCACAAAAAATGAGACAAGCAGCCACAGCAAAACAACTATTAAAATATGCAGGCCAGGATACACACATTTATAAATGGTAAGCTAATGCTAATGTCACATTATCAAGGGCTGTGTATGTAACTGTAATGTTAAGCTAAAGCTACTTTCAGTTGCTATTTTATGCTCCTATCTGTAAGAATAAGTGCAGCATGTAATTTGGTAGTTTGATGGCATTGTATTGTATATTTCATCAATGACCAATTTAATGAAAAGTATTCACGGACAACCTTTTTTTCCTGACTAAATTTGAGACAAAAACTATTGAAAAGTAACTTTGGAAAATGAGAACTATGATGACATGTAGTAATGTCCACATCAGTAAATACATCCCTCAAGGTTAAAGCTGATTTATTGTAGCTGATTTTTGCTGCACTGTCAAGTACAGTGTTTTGCATGTCAATAATGTTAGCCGGTAATGGAAAAACATACTAAATGTATGGACTGAATTTATCCACAATCCCACAGAAAACAACAAGACAAGCAGAGACAATGACAGCAGGGATAAACCACAAAATCATGCAGGCTAGCATGCATACATACATAAAAATGTAAGGTAATGCTATCATAACATAATCAAACACTGTGGATATGGATCTATCATTGCACTAACATTACTAAAGTTAAGTTTCTTACATGCTCCTATCAGTAGGTGTGAGTGCAGCATGTAAGCTGTGAACATCTAAATCTCATTAATGTTTGCTAAAGGGATATTAATGTTTTAGCAGCTAACCCAAGCTAATCAGCTGTAGCGTCAGAATGCTAAGAGGACATAAACATTAAAAATGCAAAGATGTGACAACAAATGTCGAAGCAAAGCTAAATTAAAATGTGTCAAAATGTACAGCACTGCTTTGACTTTGAGTGTCCGAGCTTTATCCACTGAGTGTGATTTGCATACTTACTAAAAGTTTTAGTCCATCTAATCTTGCTTTCCACATTACTAAGACGAATGTATTAAGTCAGCAGGATAGGAATTATTGAAAAAGATGAGATGTGAATCAAGAAGATTCATGGTACTTAAATGTTTTATAGCAGTTTTATTTCACTTTTAACTTGTGTATCAATAACTTGAATTACTCTTGCTTTTACAAAGCGACACATGAGAATAAAATAAAACTCCCTATTGAATGGTAGGTAATGGCCATTTTAAAGACTCTGAAAAGGTAATTTCTTTTCTTGTGGATATTCAGCGTGTACAATAGGCTCAAAATTAAACTCAATTGATTTTAGTCCCATCTAGATTAGTGCGATGTCAAAGACACTCGTTATTGTGACACTGGGAGACAAACTAAAAGCAACTGTGGCACAAAGAATCAAAACCTTTGATTATGATCATGGATTATTAGCGACAGCACAGGGACAGTTTGTTCAGGGCAGACGCTAATAACCAAACTGTGTGTGTATCCATGTCCCCTCTTGGACACAGACTAATGAGAAGTGACCCTTAATTGTGTTGTTCTGTTAAGGTGGCACGCCGTCAGCGAAGACAGACAGCGTGAAGGAGGGGCTTCTCTGTTTATTCACAAAACCAATCAAAACTGACTGATTGAAAAAACAAAACAAAAAAACAAATCTATTATTAGAACGCCTGTGAACTTAGTGATCTCAGCATTCAAAGTGCTCAGCTCAAAGGAGAAATACCCAAGACCCCAGTGTTCAAAAATGAGTACTATGGTAAATTAAATAGGTTGAATCTGTATTTAATACACAATCAACAGTTGAAGCAAGTTGTTGACTCCACGTGTCTCTGCCTGCCTGCCAGACTCCACTAAAATATTGCTCAATTTAACCATTGTAAACATCTAATTCTGATTATTGATGATTTCTTATGACTCATAAACAGACACTTACTCATTTGACAAACTTTCGGCATTGATTTGAACTCTGAACATGAAAGAGGCGAACAAAAACCGACATTTTGGTCCAAAATGGAAATTTCAAAAGAAAAAATGCAGTGCTGCTATGTTACATTAGCATTAGCTTACCTTTATGCTGGTCCTTGTGTTTTTGTAGTTCGTCCCAGTTTCATTGTAGCTAATCCAATTTCATATGAGATTGTGGATGAATTTAGTCAATTTTTCGTCCTTTTCTTCTATGGTAATGCTAGCTAAAATGACCTGCTAACAGTACTGACTTAAAAGCCAATATTTCAACTTAGCATTCTTACTTAATCTCTTATGATGTGTCATGCTCATTTTATGATTTAGGACAGTAAATACATTGCATATCTATCCTTTAGAGGCAGGATTGTTTACTGTTGGACACAATAAAGGTGATCAAAATGTCAAAAGAAACACATCGAGACTAATGCTCAAAGTTCACTTGTCACGGACTAGAATTCTTCTTCTTGTACAACCACAAAAGGTTAGTGGGTTTGCCCTGTGTTGTCCAGGGGGCTGAATTAGTTTTAAACAGTCTCAGTGTGTTGGTGCTGTAATTGCACCACTCTAGGTACTGTTGCCCCATGGCTATACCATTCCACGCCTCCATTTCCTCCAATCGTGACAGCTGTATCTCAGCTCTGATTGGGCGGTTGCTGTGAGGAGTTCTTGACCTTTCAGATGGAGCCCATGTGGCCCGATTCGGTTGGCTGGTTTACATTCTGTCAAACATGAGTCTGTGAGGCACAGAAAAACTGCATCCCTTCCAGAAAATGTCAAACAGTAGTGGCAGGTCTTTGCTGGCACTGTACTGTGATATTATTTTGAAGAATCTTGGCAGAGGTTGACACATGTCTTGCGGTTGACCGGAACAACTCTGATTTGCATTCAAAGTGCTTGTTCAAATAAACAACATTTGATGTGGTTCACAAAGTTCAGACATTCTGAAGAAGTTAGGAGAACAAAGTGCACAGTCGTTGCAGCAAAAATAAAGTAGAAACCAGCAGGGCCAGAAAGAGCATGTATCTTTGAAGCGACACTAACTCTCGACAGAGGGAGGGGATGTTGCACGGGACACTCCGATGCCAGCAAAAGCTCCAATTAGAAAGTTAATTACTCTTGTATTAATACTTTATTTGTGATTCATGGCGCTGACTACAGGCTTGACACTTGCATTTCATTACATTTGATTTGTGGAGATGAGAGTCTCAGACTGCCACTGATGTGGCAGAAACCAGCCTGATAGAAAAGTTGTGAGACTGTGCATCTATGACAAACTTAAATCATAAACTTCAGATTACACTTTAATAAAGAAGACTATAACTATTACTATAATAATAATAATTATTAATACATTATTATTATTACCTTTATGTATGTTAGTGTGCTGAAGATATCTGGGAGTATGTGCATGTCTGCATTTCTTATACTACAGCTCTTTAAAGGTGTGAGATTGCTGTGAAGCTGCACTATCTTTGTATCCTGCTGAAAATAAAGTAGCTTTTGCATCACTTGCAGCACTGCTGCATGGATGGTAATGTTGGTCTGATGCCCACTTTGGTCCAGATTGAAATTTCTCAGCAACAATTTGGACAGGGCTTTCATCGTGCCCCGAGGATAGAGCGGACTGAATTATCGTGGCTTATAGTTATTATAGTGGCTCCTGACTCTTCTTGTTGGACCACCATGAGGCTGACATTTGTGGCTCGGAGTGAATTGTCTCAACAACTATTGTATCAGTTGCCATCATATTTGCTGCATTCATGTCCCTCTCAAGGATTTGGTAATTCTTTAACTTTTTATCTGGGGCTTTTCAACTGGACAAAACTTTATCCGCAGATCTCATTGTGAGCAGTTTTATGTACTGTTTTCTTTGTACCAAACTACGCCTGCCAACTGTATGTACTGCACAGAAGGAAGCATGCCACTGCTCATGGACGAAAGGCTCATGCTCTTGACAGGATAGGACATAAACATTAATCATGTCCTATGCTAACACATAATGGGAATGACCAGTAACACATAGAAATAAAGCAATATAGCGATGATGCTGTTGAAATAAAACTCAGAATGACTGACCATGTGCCATGTAGTTCCATTATATTTGAGAGAGGGCAGACGTATCTACAGCTGATATCACCAAAAATTGGCATCTCACACCAAAACAAACTAAACTGAAAAATATGCATTTTGAATTTGGAGGTAAACTGCCCTTTTAACCATAAATTAGTCTCCAGTGCTGCTTTTTCTACTATCAGCCCAACAGGAACAAAGCATTGATCGCAATGTTGCCATGACTGTTAATACGAATATCACAAGTGGATATGCTTTTTAATCATCCAGATATAAACAAAGTTTGCAAGTGTTAAGTTGCTTACGTTGCAGCTGTTTTTCTACGCAATGAACATATCACAAGCCGTGCAGTTGGTACCACTGCAGCACGGGACTCCTCCCTCTCCACATGACCCCGTGTACTTGCATCCCAAACACCATGTTGTGTGCGTGTGCTTAAATGCGCGTCAAAGCTCCAGTCTGTCATCTGTAAACCAGCGATGCCCACCTGTGCAGGTATTACAGCCCATCGACACACACTCACACAAACAAACACACATGCACAAACGAACCCAGGTGCATTGTGCGATGGATTAAAGCACTGGGGATGTCATTGCAACGCCCTGCATGAAGATCCTTGTTACATGTCCTGTTGGCTGGCGTCCAAAAAACGTTAAGAAATGAAAACCATTAATTAAGTAACATAATTAGCATACTCTATGCTAAAGTGACATTTCCCATCCCTACCTGTGGAGCAAGGGTCTGGGCTCTATCCTCCACCAGAGGTGGCATGTTGATCCCTCTCCTGCCGCCACTAATGTCAGCATTAATAACCCAACATGATGTCATCTCCTTAGCTTATGGTCAGCAGGAGGTGCTGGGAACCGCCTGTGCCTGTTGATATGACGATTAATCTACCCTGGGCTGTAATGCCAAGGGTGGGTGCGGGCTGAATGAGTGGGGTCCTGTCTGATGAGAGACAAGGTGATAATTGCCTTTGTGTTGCAGAGGAGAAAGGGCAGGGGCAGTCAAGGGCACCGCCGTGGCCAACTATGGTAAATCTGTCAGCACACGCCTTGCGAGGTAAAGCCGTGAGTGCTGCAAACACAGGCTGTGTTTGGCTTCTCTGTTTGGTAGGCGGGTGGTTAATGGGGTGGGCTATGTGGTTTTTAGTCTGTGTCTGTGTGTGTGTGTCTGTGGATCCACGTTCCCGTGTCTGCATGCGCGGACAGCTTTGCTTGTTTGTGTTTACATTTGCCTTGGCCATGTTATCTTGTCTGCAGGATAAACTAAATGTGTTTTTCTTGTAAACACCATTTCAGCTTTTCTTATTACAGATGTGCATCAGTTGACTCAGGGCTGTTAGATGGTCATCAATTGTCTCGTGGCCAGAACACATTGTAAGACAGGGGTTTTGATAAATGGCATTTGATAACCCTAAAAGTTTAGAAATGGACCCAGTGTTTTGATTGATTTTGTATACAAATATTTTTAATACACATATCTGTCGATCTATAATTTGAAATGGAAAATGCCACACTTTCAGCAAAAATCATATTTCTTTAGTGAAAAAGAACACCAGACTTTTGAAAATGAGAGATACGTTGTGGAGGAATAATCATTTTCAAGGTAAAGAATGAACTGTTGAATGTGGTTTTGTTGCTTGACAGCCCTTTCAGCTCTTTGTCACGACTTGTACAGATGACAGTGACGGCCACCGTCCCATAATTCTTAGTAGCAGCATGAGTCATTATGAAAAAAAAGTACTTTGTATTATGTATCTTGTGAATGACTTATGGGAGACAGTCTCTGTCCTCTCTTTATGCTGATATTCTCAATGCTTGTCCTTAGATGCCGTCGCTGTTATTTCCTGGAAGATCCCATGTCAGAAGAAACGTCAAGGATACATTCCACTCATATAATTCAGCTCTGGCATTTCTCAAGAGTGCTTGACACATACTGTACAGTCAGAGTGCTTTTCCAAAAGCCTGCCACAAATTGTTCACATATTCTCTTGCTCCTACGACTTGTAGTTACAGCACCAGCTATTATTAGCAGCCATGCTAGTACTTTATAGTAATTATATCCACACGAAATGTCCCATTCTTGGACTTGTGCGAACACAATGTTAAATTACATTGTTGGCATTCAATTCTTAAAGTCAAACATTTTTCAAAATACATTTTCATTTTCACTTCTTCTGATGAATATGCTGGACCAACACTATTTTAGCAATAATTCTGGTGTAACTTGCACACTATGTGGTCACATAGTTCAGAGGTTAGTGTTTCAAGGATAGAGAAAAAAAAGTTGGAAAAGAGGAAATGGCAAGAGTCTTGGTAACTGGATGTCTTCTTCATAAAAAAAACAGATTATTGAATTATAACCAACAGTCTGATGTGCGGAGAAGTCTGTATGGTTATACTGTAGCAGCCTGGTGTTGTTTTCAAGTGATTTAATGAAGGTAAACACAGTGAGTGCTCTGTTGCTGCTGCCTTCAGGGGCTGCAGGGATTTCATGAACCGAAGAGACTTTTGATACAGTATAGAGCAGCTGTGTACAGCTGTAAGCATCACCCATATTCATTCATAGATCAGTGCAGACTGACTAACTGACTTTCCTGCTTTAATAACATCAAATACTATTTTCACCACAATAATTTTCACAAGTCATTTAGTTCTGGAACCAAATCTGTTGGTAGGTGTGCTAAGCACTGAAATAATTGTCAGTGATTTATTGTTTTAATTTACAATAATATCATTTTATATAGAGAATTTTAATTTATCCTGATGAAAATGCCTGGGGTGTGTGCATAAGTACATACATGTGCACAGGCATGACTGTGCTGTACATACCAGGTGTCCTGGTTTGGGGATTTGAAATTGTCATGCTGCTGCAACAATATACTCTCATAACCAATTATAAAAGCACTGGTTGTTGTTTTTGCACCATTTTTCAAAATGGATCAACAAACAAGATAATTTGTTAATTAATAAGGTGCTGGTCGGCAGATTGTGTTACCTCCGGACAGAGCCAGGCTAACTGTTTCACACTGTTTCCAGCCTTTATGCCAAGCTAAGCTAACTGGTTGTTGGCTTAAGCTTAATAATTAGTAGTGCTGCATTAAGGTTTATCATGTAAGGGATTTTCAAGCTTCCTCTTGCCACACACACCCCCACTGTCCCAATGCACTGGCATCTGCAACAAAAGCGTTGGTTTCTGTTGGCATTCATGACCAACAAGAACACAAATACTGGATTGCAAGCCAATGCTTGGCAGCTGGAGATGTCAGTCTTTATTGTAAGAGCTTATAGGGTAACCTGAGTTTCTGCTTTAATGGACTACAACTTTTACCCCATAGGCTTCCGAAATGCAACTTATTTTAGCTTATAGTAACTGCAGTTGTAAAATTAATCATTGACCATGGACATGATGATCCATTACATAGCTGATCTGGAAATATCAGTCACATCACGTGATCGTCCTCAGCAGATTTAGCTGGCCCAGTCGAATTTTAGTTGCTGTGATTTTCATTTCTCCACACACTTTAAGGGAGCAGAAAGAAATAACCTTATTTGCTTTATTGCCGAGAGTTAGATGACATTGATACTGCTCTTGTGACTGTACATTAAATTTGAAGCTACTGCCACGAAACAGACAGTGGGAGACAAATCTGCTTATCAGCACCCCTGTAACTCGCTAATTAACACGTTATATCTTGTTTGTTGTTTAAACCACACAAAAACAGATGTGTGAAAACAAGATGATGATTTACAGATGATTGTGTACCGGACTAGATCCAGAAACAGGCTCATATTTAGCAGCATGCACACATGAGAATAGAGACATTGTAGTTTTATAATGCAGTTTTAATTGTCATTTTTCCACCAGGTAATGTAAGAAAAGTTGGCCGCTACACCTTCAGTGATAATAAAGAACATTTTTGTGAAAGTTAGAGACATAACATCCTTTTGATTAATCCATGGTAATAAGGTTGAAAGTCAGCAGAATAATCACATACAGTCAAGGGAAATGGTTTGATAGAAAATGGCAAAAGACAGTGTGTAATCTGACAGGGCTGTGTCCTCACTTATGTTTGTTGATTGACTGATTAAACCACTGCCCTGACCCCCATTGTACCTGCTTGAACCCGTCTAAATCAACTAGAATTTTAATGAGCACTTCCATGGAAGGGCATTGTAATACCATACAGACAGCGATTGACAGCTTTTGTGCTTTGGGAGTTTTATTAGGTCTAAACACAAGAGGCGAATCTGAATATGTCATGCATTAACCTGTCAGGGGACTGAGCTTGTGTGTCAGCCAATAGAAACACGTCTTGTCATGTTAATCTGTCGCTGACTGTCCCCAGTCAAACAAGCCACTTCTGACATTTGCCTTTGTCCAATTATTTGCATCTGTGGCAGTGAATCCTACACTGTAAAAATGAAAAATTACCAACTAATATTATTTTTTTTCTCATCTTTAGATAAACTTAAATCTTTGAGTTTTAGAAAGCCAAAGAAATTTGTATTTCATAAATTGTAGAGTAAACTCATTGTAGTGAAAGTGAATAATAGTTAATAACAATATTTTTTGACTGAAATAATTACATTTTTACGTACCCAGATAATGTCAAATCAGGTTCGCAGCACACTGTGAACAGTTTTTGAGCTACATTTTATTTTTAACTTAAGAGTTTCAAAACTCAAAAATCTACACTCTTAGAAATAGTGGTCCTAACTAGAACCAGAAAGGGTTCTTCAGTCCCCGTAAGATAAACCCTTTTTGGTTTCTGATAGACCTTTACATAAGGTAATTATACAGTATATGTATATATAGGTTCCCCTTGAAACCCTTTCAAAAAGTTATACCAAGAACCCAACATAAGGGTTTATACCCAGAATCATCTGTGAAAGGTATCACAAGAACCCCGATGAGAGGCTCTAAAGGAGGACCCTCCTATGGTGTAATGGTTCCACCCAGAACCCTCTCTGGGTGTTCTACCCATAACCGTCTAAGAGTGCCAAGAACCCACCTCGGGGGACTAAAGTTCTACTACAAACCCTCGTAATTCATGGTACAACTAACGCTTGATGACACTCTACTTTGGTTGTAAAGGGTTCTTAGTGGAACTTAAAATAACCCTTTATGAAGCCTTTCTTTAACAAAGAAGCAAATGATTCTGGGTAGAACCTCAGCCCTTCAGGAAGAACCCTTTCAGAACCCTTATTCTTAAGAGTTTTGTGAAGACAGTTGCCTCAAAATGATAGTTTTCTCGCTTTTTTTTACAGTGTAAAAGCAAGATATAGAAGCAGAGGAATGATGGCCTTTACTTCCTTTTTTTTTAAATGTGTTTTGTTTCCCAGCACGTCAGGCGTCATGGGCTGCAAAAATATATTTCGTGCAGCTGCACATTTTCCCCGTGATTTGAATAAAGGAAAAAACAACTTTGGGGCACATTAAGCTCCTCTATTTTTCTGAACTGCAGTTATTCTGTTATGGCAGTACTTTCATTAGCCGCTGGGGATCTTGACTGTATCTTTACTGGTTGGTATAAATACTAATCAAATCATTATGATCCAACAGGGCCCCTTTCATGCATCATTCCTTAAGCCCCCTTTTCCCATGTAGGCAAGTAATGTGACACTGTATTGGTTCTGATCAAACTACTGATCCCTAAATGGGATGTGTGTTTGCTCAGAGGGTATGAATGTGCTTGTTTGTATATATTAGAGGGAGCTGAGTGTGTGTGTGTGTCTGTGAGAAAGAGATGAGTTGCTTTGCATGTTGGCTGTGCTAGTCACGAATTGATCGGCCGCATGCATTAGCAGATTGCCTATTGATGAGGGGGAAGATTTATAATGCTCTGATTGATGGTAGCAATCTAGGAGTATAAATAAATGAATATGTGCCTGCCCTGCTTGGTGATGGCAGTAAAGCCTTGATTTGCAAGCTCATCTGCAGTCGCAAATGTCACATTTAGTATGCCCTCATCACCAGGCACCACTGCCGGATAATGTATACAGTGAAGTCAGATGTCAGGCGCACTGAAAGGACAACAAGACTCGGTGCTCTTCAATCATACTGTGACACAACAATATGAGACGTTTACATATAAAGCTGAGGGAAAAACATAAATGCATCTAATATTAAATTTACACTTGGCTTAATATTGTGGTTTATAGTTTGACCTCATCTTAAGTTAATATAGAGGATCTCTTTGCAGTGAAATTTTACTTTAATTGTGACAGTTTTTTTTTTCTCTCTCTCTCTTTTTTCTTATATTAAATTTAATTTGAAGTTTCTTTATCCAATGAATGGCTCCACAAGACACAATGACAAATGAGGTGCAATTAATGCCATTACAAGACTGCTGATTAATTATCCATTAATATATGTTTAATCAGTTAAATTAATGAAGAGTAATTGTACATGTGCTTATTATATTGCTATTATTTGTAAATTGTTGTCTGTCAATTGTTTGGCATTAAAATGATTCTATATGAGGCAGAATTACTGTAGGATTGAGTGTGAAGTGGCCTCAGTCCCTTTAGACCTGTTTTTCTAAGTAAAAGTAACATTTAAGGGTCAAATTCTGTCAAAAGAGAATAAATCACAATAACATTCTTTAAGACAGTCATTAGGGAGGGGTTTAATAGTGGTGAATCATTCTCTTTCAGCTACTCTCAATTACTCGTCATCAGTTGTAAAACGTTTAAAACAACTGTGGCGGTCACAATGCCGCATGACGAAAATGACTCAGCTAATGGAGAGAAGAATTGAGATCAACTTCTCCAAGTATAAAAATAAAACTGCTCTCTGGGAGACGCAGAGCGGGAAGGTGACACAATTATGATGTTCCTTTTTTAAGCCGAATGCATTGGAAGTCGGCTCCCTGTGCTTTTCAGGCATCATTGTTTTTGATCTAATGGGCCACACAGTAACTAAAATAATTACTATTTAGTACAATGAACAATAAAACTGATACAGGAAAGTAGAATATACCAATTTACTGGTATTCATTTTTAACTTTGTATTTTTTTAATAATGCTGCAGTTCACTAGATTTGCCACCCTGAGACAACAGATGGAATTCAGAAAATGTGTTCCAGAAACACATAACTCACATTAACCACTTCATCATTAAGCAGTCTACATAATTGATGGGGTGTTCATTACAACATAAACAGTATTGTTATTCATTGATTTATCTATTATATTCTTTCCTTTCCAAAAGAATATTTTGTTGCATCAGAATCATTTTTCTGATATAAAACAAAACCTCATAAAAATGTCATAAAACAGCATTAAATTTAACTTTGTTACGCCCGTATATCACTAATTTTAAGGTTTAAAACAAATTATGACTCAGCTCTTCGTGTTCCTTGAAAAATCTTTGCTTCTTTTCATATTTTGTGAGATAGTTATAAGTCCAAGCAGAAAGAGTTTTTCGAATTAGAAGTTTGTTTCTGCATTTACCTCTTCCAAAAAAAAAAAAGCATTTACGAATTCGGTAGGATTTTGATATTGTGCATTTAAAACACATTTAGGGTGTCATATATGAAAGAGACTCGTTCTACAACTGCAAAATCTTTTAGGCTTAATATCTCAAAACCACTTAAAATACAGAACGAATCTTATATTTCCAGGGTAGCGTCATGTGAACTGCTATCAAAAATTGTCTGCATCACACAATCTTGAATTATAGGAAAACCACTTTGTACATTAGTTTTGAATCGCGTACGCTAACGCTAACAACAGAGATGTCCTATTCAATGTCATTCAGAGGAAGGTCATTTGGTTTGACCTCAGCACCAATCACGAGATGACAACAGTAGGCTACACCAGGACCCCCACGTCTGATAGACTTCTCCATCAGACAGTCATGGAGACACTCCACGGATGCCCTAGAATTTAACCTTAACAGTTAAATCATTTACTGAAGGGGGGAAATCCTGTGATAGCGTGGCTTGTCTGACCTCCACTCTCCCTGCTTCCAAACCAAACTCTCCCCCACCACCTCTGCCATCTGCCCCCACCGGCTCCCCCCAACCTCTGACCTCCACCCCTCCCAGCCATGCTAAGGGAATCTAATCACACGTATTTGAGATTGCAGAACCTGATACGAACTTCCTCCTGCAACCAGAATAAAAGTGATACGATTTTATCCTCTGGCCGCGTGCCATGAATTCAAACCAGTGCCTGAGTACATTATTTATCTGCTTAGAAGGACCTGGTTGCCCTTGGTGATTTTCACCCAACTCCAATTTTCCTTTTTGGTTTTGATGGGAAGATAGTTACCTGGGGTTAAGTGATGGTTAAGTAGCCCGTCCTCTATCCTAAGGGAAAAGGATTCCCTTTTCTTCTGGAATTGCAGTGTTATCGAGGTAACAGATTAACTTGAGGTGCTGCAAATTTCTTTACAAATTTAGAGATCCTTCATGGAAAATGGTGCCAATTAACACTTTCCTCAGGTGCCTGCAAGATGAATGTGCTGCTCAATGGGATACCTAACTGCATGGCAGTGATAATAATTCCAACACAACACACACCTGGTGTCCTCCTGTGCACCTTTTATTCTATTTTAATTCACTTAGTTACCTGGTAACATTTTTGCTACTCAAGCATAAGATTATTTTGATCATTTTGTCATTTTTAGAGACATTGAATAGTCAGTAGAGGGCACTAGGGCACCGCCCCACCTCTCCCCACCTCCTAAAACCTCAGTGAAGAAGACTATATCCTCTATATTTATTAAATGAGCAAGGATATTATTGTGTAGTTGGTGAATAAAGTGTATAATCTGCAATAAAATGTGTTAAGATGTTTTATGTTGTTGTTTGATTTTACATATCTCTGCATATCTCCATGAGTCGTATATGCTGAAGTGACTGTTGATGTTAAATTGATGTCAGGGTGTTTCAGTCTGTTCATCAGTGAAAACAGTTACTTGGGTTCCATTATACACTCAAAGTAAAAGCAGGATGTAACTTTTAAATGATGCCGCATGCATGAGAGATCTAAAAGACCATTTTCTCTCCTTGCGATGCGTTTCCTAATGACACCCTTGAGAGAGTCACGGGCAAAAAAATAATCAAGGTATTTGTGTTTATATGGAGTAAAAAAGTAGTTAATCTGTGTACCGAGTGATTTAGCAGGCACACTGTTTAACTATGCCGACACACACACACAAACACCAGTGAAATGTGCGCACCGCACAACTCTTGGAGGAACCAGGGCCTCCTCCTGGGATTGGGCCTCCTCCTGGACAGAATAAATAAATGTTTCTCCACAGCCTGTGGTCTGCATGCTGAGCAGTCCGTCAAGCTCTCCTTCCTGCTTCTGTGAAGTAAACAAATGCTCGCGCTGATTCACCTGCCACTGTTGCATATTCCCAGTGCACCCCGGGCTTAGTAAAGTATAGAGGAGGAACATAAGGCCATTTGATCAAAACCATGTCAGCCATGTCTGAACAAGCACTGCCCTGCCCTGTATCTGTTTCATAAAGCAGCCCCTGAGTTTACCGTGCTTCATCCCTCTGGTGAACTCTTCTTCTTCACCGGGAACCACCAGAGTAATAACGCTGCTCATAAATTATTTGGACTCTTCAAATGAGACAGAAAGTATTGCTCCTCCATGAGATCACTTGTTTGTCTCGCTTTTAATTGGGTTGGTGATAATTATCTGTGTCCACTTATATGAATCAATTACAGACACTTAGCATTGTAATAAATTCTATTTTAGTGTTTTGCGCTGAGCTATGCATGATTAGTTATATAATTAAGCCCTTTACTTGATTTATGTGGTATCTCCATTTCTTTGCATTATTTATTTATATTTGCCTGCTTTAAGCACCACAGGTCAACATTAGATGGAGTCTGTTGCTGGGCGACTTCCAAGATATTATTTAAATAGTGGTTCTTGAGAAACTCAGCTGTATGCAATCTCTATCTTTATCTCTGGAGATTTGTTTTTAGCCATCTAAGTGCAGCCAAACCTCAAAAACCTTAAAAAATGTTTGATTAGCAGTGTTAGGAAAGTGAGTTAAAAAGTCACTCGTTATTCATTTCTTATTGAAAGAGCAATTTAATCAACTGCAAAAGTGCTAAATAATATCACTTGTTGTTTTACTTTAATTAATCAGCACAGCTACATCAAAAGCGCCTTTACACCACTCCAAAGGCTTCACACTCACATTTTCTGTAGTAGAAATGGAAAACAAGACAGTAGCTGTGTTTTCATCCAAATGCATCACAAATTTAAACTGACTTTTGAGTAAATCGGCAAAAAAAAAAAAAAAATGCAGATGAATGCTTGTTTCTGTCCACCAGCATTATGTGATTATTTGGAAATGGTTGATCGAGAGCAGCAGTGGGTTCTCCCGTCAATTCTCCTGTCAGAAAATGATTATATCATAGTAAAAGAAAGATAAGGGTGCAACAAGATGAGGTAATTAAAAGAGCACAAACCTCAGAAGAAGAAGAAAGGTCATTACTACATCTGCTACATTAAATGAACCTGTTTAGAAGCTGTGAGATGCCAAGTTACATGTAATTAATATGCAGTATAGCGGACATCAATAAACATTCCAACGAGCAAGCGACTCTCTGTTGCAGTGACTCCGACTTGTAATTGCACATCAATTAAAGCAAGTTACCAATCAGGAGTAATATGACATGTTTCACTCTTCTAAAGCAGTTTGGTAAGGAGGAACAGATGGTCTTAAATTGGCTTTTAATCTCAAAATAGACCTCTGAATCTCAAAAAGGAACAGCCATTGTCTTAGAGTTGTCTGCAACATTACACTACATGTTATGTGGATCAGTGGGAAGATGAAGCAAGATGTAATTTTCAAACTCTGTAAGCGCTCATGCACACACTCATGTCGGGCACATGAGGTAGCCTACAGCTTAAAAGGAAAAGAAATAACTATAAAGAGAATGGAATGGCAAGAGGCCACGACAGAAATCGGAGGAAAAAGGTAAGAGAAAGAATCAATGCATGACTGTAATTTGGCTGCCGGGCAAAATTCACAAGTTGCAAATTGCTGCTGCCTGTGTTTCCGAGCTTTTTGCTTCACTTGGCTTTCAGTATCTTCTCCCTTGGCTGCTTCCTCAGGTAGTCCGGCCCTCATTTGAGCTCCAATCCTCTTTAGATATTGACCCATGCATCCATCCATGCTGAAGCCTAGATGATCCCTCGCACCAATCAGATGTGCAAGGAGGAAGAAAGGGAGGGCTGAAGAGGAGGAGGGAGAAAATGAAGGAAGCCGAGCAACAAAAGGGAAAATGAAGTATGAAAACCAAGAGAGAAGACAAATTAATCAATAATGCTTGTGAACTGTTAGTTGTTTTCAGGATTCTTAACGTTCTGCCATTCCAGGAAGCGTAAAAATGGCCATCTGACCCTCGCTGCCTCTTTGTGTATTTTTGGCGCTGCAGGCATCACGGCAATACCCAAACTATTGATCGTGTTACACTTAGAGCTATTGATCGGGGTTCAAAGTTAAAGGGGGTGAGATGGACGGAGTGGGAGAGAGGTTGAGGCACTATGTTGAGGGTGGCTCGCTCCCTCGGCTTTGCGGTCATTGCACCATTTAAGGGAGAGGATCGGTTACACACGGAGACAGATCACAGACGACTCCACTTCCGATATGGTGAGAGGAGGAAATTGATTGGCTAATGCAGACTATGTTAAAAGTTGTTCACACTGTCTCAAATGTTTCCTGTGAGTGTGTCGGCATGTTTTTCCTATCAGATGTCCTCATAATTTCTGTTATTGGAGGTTTTTTGCCAACTGCTGACAATGCTAAATTAAGCCAAACTCATGCAGCAAGTGCTAATAAAAACTTAGGATGGGTTGCACAAACAACAATTAAAGAATGGCTTGAATTTAAATTATGTTGCACAAAACCTAGGATAAAATTAAGAAAGATTACACTTAAATCTTACTTTAAATCTCAGTGTAGTTTTTACTCTAAACGCAGATTAAATTTAATCGTGTTTCACCTAAAACTGATCCAGTGAACTTTAAAATGGTTGCCTTTTTGAGATGGATTGAGGAAAATATGTTCCTCAAAGAAATTTAAGGGACAACCTCAACCCAGCAGAGTTTTATGATGTGTCTCTTCTTTCTTTCACTACAGTTTATTGTCAAAACAGCCTGCCAGATACTGCCGAGCAGTCTCTTTTTCCCTGGCTGAGGTGTTGTCCAATTTTTTCTATTCTTCTATGTTTTTCTCAAAGGAGGAGAAATTACACCACGAGTTACACCATGAGTTGGCTAGCAAACTTTTAAGCTAGCTAGCTAGCAAACAGTGTTAACAGTTTATTAACTTTTTAGCTAGCTAGCAATGTAACATTTTGTTAAGGAATACAGAGTTGCAGAAAGTTAAGTTTCTCCCATCTTTTTTACTTTCTTGTCTTCCTGTGATTCATGTTTACAAGCAATTGTTAGCATTTGAACTAATCAGCTACATGCTAATAACAGTGAAGTGCAGAAAAGAAGGTCTGTTTGGTTCATTTTTAAAGATATATTTAGAAAATGTGTCTGAAAGGGGCAGTCTCGCACGTTTGCAGCCTCCTGATGATGCACGTCTGATGGTGAAAAGAAAGGGCCCAAAGCTAACGGCTATCGAAACGGCTCATTAGCCATTAACAAGGTAAAAGTAGGAGTATATCTTTGAATGATCCTCTAAATAAAACACTTATTAGGCTCCTGGTCTAATCCTGGTGGTTTGTTTGGGGGTGTAGCTGTGTTGATGGGTTTGTCTTCGTCTAATGAATCTACAGAGGCGTCGTACCGCATGTTTCATTTTGAATGGTGCTCTGGTGATGATGTATTGCGAAAAAAAAGCAGCTAATGTTAACACTACTCACCACGTGTCACCAGATCCACCAGAGAGATGAGGAGATGAGGAAGATTTTCGCTTTAATTACACACTTAGATGGGCCTGAGTGTCTTTTTTACATTTTTAGTTGCATTTATTCCATTTGTGTTACTTTCCAGCCAATTAAGAAGCATCCACCCACTCTTGTGTATGTTATAGCATGGGAGAGACAAAAATGAGAATTGTCTGGGGACTAATTTAAGTAATATTTACACCAATATGCAAACAAAGACACCTGATTAACAGTCGATTCTTGGCCCTCACCAAACCCTGCAGGCACAGCATCTGTAGGCTGTAAATTGACTATACCTGTTTCCAACACTGTGTTTGAATTAATTAGTAATCTTTTACATTCAGCGAGGTGAAAATGTATGTCCGCATTTAGTATGGATGCCAAGCTGAGTGGAGTTCAGGTTTTCAGTATACTGTTGAAGGCAGCAGCACTGAGCTCAGCTTCACCAAGAAAGAAAAAAAAAACATAGCAGGTGGAAAAATGACACTTTCCAAACTGCCAAAAGTAAGCTGCATTTTGTCACAGTTATTCAAACACTTTAACACGCACTTCTAGATATATGGAGTGAGTTTGGCTGCAATAAACTAAAGTCACAATGCTTCCATCACGATCACTGGCAGAGTTGCAAAGATACTGGCCTCACCAGAAAGTTGACAGCATCGGTTGTTTGTTCAAGTGCATAAAACAAAATATATTTCCATATTCCTGACAAGTACTGTAAGCTCTTGCAGTTCGGCAAAATAATGACATTTCTCAGCTGCAAAGGAAGAAGTAACAAAACGTTGTTATACACCACCGCAAAAAGTTGGTTGGGTGTAGAAACCACATCGTTCCAAACTTTATCCGTTAACCTTATGTTTCACATATTAT